>RJWJ010008199.1:0-54340 GCA_004363605.1 Indri indri | reverse complement strand
CCCCCTGTTCACGTAAATTAATTTGACTTTTTATGGTAGAAGTTTCAGGGTGAGACAGTCCATCTCAGATTAAGGAAACCAGAGGGGCTCTTGTTGAGGTAATGAGTTCTCTGTTACTATGTTCAAATTCAGACTCAATGACAACTTTGATACTGCAAAGGAGATTCAAGGTTAACTTGAGTTGGTTGAACAAATCACCAGTTTCTTCAATCATTTCATTCTAAAATGTGAGCTATTCATGGTCAGAGTATATTTTATTGCCTGTTTTAACCCTCTGATATTTTACAACTTATGCTAGGGATGGTTTGAAGGTATAGAGGAAAGAAATGCACATTTTGGGCTAAATGTTCTACTAATTTTAGATAAGCATTATATGTAGTAATCTGTTTAATAAATTCTTACCTATTTTACCTAATTTTTAAACTATAGAAATTTATCCATCAGTAATTAAAGGAATGAAATTATTTTTTGTTGAATATGGCCAAATTTTCAAATTCTTAGAGTAAATTTTGCAAACCTTTCATGAATTTTATTTCCTGACCAAGAGGTCTAATAATAATTACGTTAATGTGTAATAATTTACATTAATTTGACATATTAACTTTTATACGTGTATTTTCAAATGCATTATCTTATTTAAAAATTCTCCCAGATGACCTGTTAGGCAGATAATGAAACTGAGACTCAGTGAGGTTAAATGATTGCCTGAAGTTTCATGGCTAGCAAGGGGCAGAGTAAGGACTAAATCCTCATTCTTCTCACCCTGACTTTGATTCTTTTTCTTTCTTTTCATTAATGGTTTTAGATGTCAGCAATTCTGTCAGTGAGAAGCTACTCTTTCCTTTGGTTGGAGAAAATTGCCTTTCTCTTTCTCAGTGTCCTTTTGCTTTATTGTGAAGTATATTTGTAGAACAATGCCAGCTTTGAAATGTCGTGTACTTCAGATCCAGAAATTGTGCCCTACTTGAAGTGACGTGACGATGTTTGCTTGAGGCAGTGGATGTCATTGCTTAGGCTCTGGAGGCTGTGAGTTTAGCCAGACCAGGGAAGTGGGTCAGACATGTGAGGGATGCCAGGTTCTCAAAGGATGAGGTCTTGATAGCCTATATCTAAGCCACATTTCAGAAAGGCCCGGCATGAGTGAGTTGAGGGTCATCCGTGGGCATAGGATTGGGATGAAGTATTATATCTGGGACATTTGAGGGCAGCTGTGAGATCTAATCACAGGGACCATGATTTCGAGGCATATCTGGGCTATTGTGAGGCACACTGCCAGTGAAACTAAAAGTGCAGGTGGGATGGGAATTGAGAAGAAAAGGTCAGGAGGAGGCCAGTGTTGAAATTTATCAAAGATGAACCTCTCAGCTCAGAAACAAATCCCCAAGAATGTGAAGAGATGTAGTGTGACAGGTGAGAGCTTACATGACTTTGGCAGTAGGCTTCAAAGAATGTAAGTTCAGGGTATTAGATGGGCCATTCGAGGTGAAAAATAACACAACTGATAAATATGGATTTTTAGATTTTATATACACTGTTGCTAGGCCTTACATGAGTTTAAAAATATTAATGCTTATTAATATTAAATAATTAAATATCTAGCCTTTTAAAATATTGGGACAAAAATAGGTAACATTGAAGCATATTTCTTTTTATAAAATCATTTTTTTTAAATTGTGAGAGTAGTGCATGAATATGATAAAATATTGGGAGAGGGGCTTTTCTTGGTTCAAATCAGATAACAAAAATAATACAAAGGCCCTCCAAATTCATAGCCTAGAAATGCTGAATAAAATACTCTAAAAATTTCCTTAAATTCATAACTGAGCATGTAAGAAAGAAATAAAGAAATCATCAAACACCAGAAATGAAGAGTGAACTAAAAACCAGAATGAAATACCTGAGTTGGGGCTCCACCCGCTCTGGTGGGGCGGTCTGTGGAATCACCATGTGGGAACAGCACACAGGGCCGTGGGCCTGAAGGAGACAGTGTAGAACTGAGATCCCAGCACAAAATGCACCTAGGATATAACCAGGAATTTTGTCTCTGCCTGGCTTAGAGTACAAAAATGTCTCCCCTGAAAATCTAAACTTTGGGTCTATGTTTTAAATTCTGGAGGAACAATATCGCAGCCCAGGATATTTGATATTTTAGCCAAATAAGGCTAAACAACAATAAAACAATTTCTACTAAAGGTAAAATCATAACAAGTATTTTGCAACTCATAATGGACTCTTCCTTTGTGATCATAAATAATTTTCAAAGACTTTTTTTAATCATAAAAAAAGGCTGTTCTCATTAGCTTTGAGATGATTTTTATATAGATAACAGCAAAAGTGGTAATGATAAAGGCTGGCTTAAGTTTGCTTTGGTAATTTAGAGCCATGAAGTATTGAGCAACTGATAAAGCTAGACGGTTAACTTTGTTCTGGAAATTTTCTTGAGGACTTTTGGATTGAATTTTTAAAGCCTCCATTATTTACTCTTCTATTCCGAGTGTAGGAACAAAGCCCAAGAAACATTCTCCACTAAGTTTACCTGCAGAATCTATAAATCCGTGTGAATTGTTTCTTTTCTAGGTCCGTGAATTTCCCAAGGTCCTTGGTCTTACAGAAAGTGACACTTCTACCACCCGTGAGACTGCAAATCCGTAAGTCAGATACTAATTCAGTTTTCCCAGGAGGACTTTGTTGGCATTGGCTCCACATATAAGAACAACTCTTGTTTCTTAGTATTGGCTTGTCAGATGTGATTAAAAGAGGCTTACTCTCATATACGACACTCTAAGAACTGTCTTGGTGTACAATTGATTTAGCCAATGACAACCTTTTAAAATGGAGGACAAATTATAATTGAACCTATGTAAATAACTACATTAATGATCAATTAAGGAGAATCAGTAAAAGTGTATCTTTCTGAATTTTCAGAGGTCAGTGAGAATCAGATGTCATTAAAAATGTTTCATTTCAGTTTAAAGTAGTATAGCAAGGGTTAGAAGTAGATTAAGAAGAAAAGAGAAAGGTCATATATCTCTACAATTGGAGAGTTAAAAAAAATACCAACAATAATTCAAACTAATGATCATGATTAAATTCCCCTTATAGGTTCATTTGGTCCTATATAATTAGTTTTTTACTCTGCTGTTTCTTAGGTCAGCTTTCTTAGGTTTGCTTTCAGAAATTCACCTGTTTCTAGACTAAAAATGTCCTAGAAATCTGACTCCACTGGTGTGGTCTGAAAATTGTTCAAGTAATGTCAGCTTGGTAGCTGGTAGTCAAGTTTGTTCTCTGAATTGTCATAATTGGAGCTCCTGCCGTGAAGTTCTGGGAATACCCTTTTTGTTGAAGATATAGATTCTAGCTTGTAGCAGAGCCTTCAGATAAGCATTTGTGAAAATAGAAATGATGTGTATATGACAAAGACTGAATGACTGTGGTTAATTTGTTATAATAACTGATAATAACAGAATAGAAGAGAGTAAAAAGCTCTATCTAGTAAATAACTATGTCATAAGGGTTTCATCAATGTTTTTCTGAGGATAAGAATATGTTATGGATAGTGAGGACATTGATGAATATCAAGAACTTACCCATAAAATATGCACTTTCTGAAGTATTTATGCTGATAACATTTGCCTGTATAAACTTAACCCAGGGAAGGCTGAGCATCTCTTCTGATCTGATAATGTTTCTACAGTGGCTCGTACAATAAAGTTGAGCTAATTAAGAAATATAGAGTATATTAAAAAAACTAATTTCTCTTTTTGTAAGATGAAAGATCAAATATCTGTGCTTCCTCAGGGACCTTCACAGAAATCTCAAAGATAGTTTTAGGTATAAAGGACATCCTGGCATTTTGTTTGCTTATTTGAAATTTTGGATCTGGTCTTGGAAGGCAAAATCAAAAGGGCTAACAAAAGATACTTGGTTGTTTTATTAAGATAAGATCACGGATGCCTGAGAAATAATACTTAGTTACCTAATTAGTCAAAGTGACTATAAAAAATATTTCAAAATAAGCCAAGAAGAATATAAAATAATTAAGAAATCCAGGTCATTCACACATAAAGAACATTGATTTTTGAATTTCTTAAATAACAAGTTTATCATAAAGTCAACATAGAGCACAAAAGATTATTCCAGTAGAATACAGAATCTGTGCATGTAGGCAGGTTACAAAGAAGGTAAAAAAGAATAACCCTTTATTACACCTTGTTAAGGACTCTAACACCAATTTATTATTAATATACTATTTTGACAGAAAACTAAATTCTTATTTTGCTTTAATGTAATACTTAGCATGAAAATTTTTATGAATCACTGCTACCCTTATTGATTGTCTTTTGATTAAATTCATCAAAACTGAATGAACTTGTCAAAATTTTTAACACATTTTAAGGTTTCCTTTCAGATTCAGGTATTAAAACCAAGGTAAATACAATCACTTAAAATAAAACACTTTACAACTTTCTATACTCCCTCGAGTTTTGTCTCTCACTGTGGTCTTTCATATTCTGGAACAAAGTGAGACTCTAGGGAGAAACTAATCTCTTTGAAAAGCAAAAGAGCATACACAGGTCCATTTCCATGTCACTATTTGCCTCTATTATTGTCTCAACAACTTATATTAATGATAAATTTTCACCGATATACTTAACTTCTATTTCAAAGAAAAAGCTGGGGTAGAAGTGAGGGTGGTGACTCATTGAAACTCTCATATTCAAGCATGTTAGCAAACCAGAAAAACTCATGTATACATATTAATATAACATAATATTCTACAGCCACACACATTCTTATTGTACCTTTTATTATTTTTTATGGATACATAATAGATGCACATAGTTTGGGGATGCTGTGATAATTTAATACATTTATGTAATTTGTAAAGATCAAGTCAATGTAATTGGGATATCCAGCACCTTAAATATTTGTCTTTTCTTTATGCTAGAAACATTTAAATTATTCTCTTCTGGCTATTTTGAATAGACAATAGAGTATTGTAAATTATAGTCACTCTAGTGATCTATCAAATACTAGGTCTCATTTCTTCTATCAAACTGTATGTTTCACACCTTCTTAAATTGGTAAAGAATGAACAGATTCATTAATGAGACTCAAAGATATATCTACTCTATAGAATATAAAACTAAGAATTAAAAGTATGTAAACTTAAGTTAGTAATTAATGTTTTGGTATTTTATCTTATGAAGAAATTATCTAGATATCCAAAAATTATTTAGTAAATCAATATTAGTTGTAAGTGTTTAGTTACCTAGGGATTGTGGAAGTTATGTTTAAATTGTCATACTACAATGTATAATTACTGTTGATACAAAAAAGTTTCAAACTTTTTCAATTTGTTAAACTGATTCAATTTATTAAACACAAAATTTTACTTTTCATAATCTTAAATATGCCGGAGTAATGTTAGCTTATTTGATCAATAAACAAGAATAAGAAATTAATCTAAGCCTTATGACAAATGTAAAAAACGTAAAATTTACAAAATGTAAATTTTGTTTTGCCACGTCCAATCATAAACAGAGAAAAGATACTTTCTTTGTAAGCCAAAGTTAATAGACCAGTCTGATTTGTCCAAAGACTTACTTATGTGAATGTGGACTTTGGAATAGAAAATCTTAGTTTGCAGGTCATTTTTTTTAATAAGGGACTCTACAATCTAATTTATTAATACTCCTTGTGGTAAAAGTTTATCTTATTTACAGACACAAGATAGAGGCAAATAGGTTCTGACCTACAATGTTGACCACAGGTCAAAAGTTCATCAGTCCACATTTCAGAGTTGTTCTTCTTGCCAGTGGACATTAACTATTTTCTTAATTGATTTGAGCATGTGGATAGACCAATAGATAAAGAAAAACAACTGATAACCAGATTCTCTGTCATCTCTCACCTGACAGAAAAGAGTTTCTATTACGAACTTGACAGAGGTTGCCAAATGGTCAGATTTCTCAATCTATGCTACCACCAATGTAAAAAAGTTAACATCCTTGTGCAAACCAAAAATAAAAAACAACATAAAACCCACAAAAAATACAAGATCAGATGAAAAACTAGAGAGTCGGTAAATTTAATATTCTATTGGTTCTTGGGATTCATTCTTAGAGCTAGGAGAAATCATGCCTGGCTTAGACAATGCTAGAGATGAATTCAAACAATGTTCTTTAATAACTACATTAGACATTTTGAGCATTTCAGTGGGTTCCCCCAAACTTCTGGAGAATAAGTCTCAAAAAAGAAAAATCATGACTCTCATACAAATATAAAATGAACATATGCAAAGTTTTTAATCAATCCGTCAATTAATGAGGGAACCAGTAAGATGCTAAAGTTCAATATCCAGCCCTATTCTTCTTTTTGATTCACTTATGTTTTTCTCTGTTTTTTATTTACTCATTTGGTCATTTGTTTTATATTTAGTTTGCAAGTTTTATTGTATGTAGCCATCACTGAAAAATATCAAATTTTCCTATATGTGCCTAGAAAAATCACAATTTTTCCAACTTTTTGAGAAATGGGCAATTTGCTGCTTACTTCTTCAAGATGGGGTATCAGAGAGATCTCTGTCCTTCAGGTATTATGGATGTAGCATGTGTCTAGAAGTCCTTAGCAGTTGGTTGTAGTATTGATCATTATTAGACAGTATGACTATTGAAGTTTATTTAACTTCTTAAAAAATTCTAAAATTTTCTCTTATTATAATTTTCTTCCTGTAAATTGATTTTACAAACCTCGCAAGGACATCAGAAAGATAAATTTAATAAAATACAAAACAACTTTGATTTTTGGCATAAATTTTCTACATAAATATAAATGTGTAAACAATATAAAAATTAACAAAATAATTTTCTTTGGCCAGCTTCAATGTTCAAAGGGAACATTTGGAGATCTATTTAAATGCATGGTTTTCAATCTAGATTTTTAGAGTTCCTTGACAACAGGTGTGTTTGTGTGTGTGTGTGTGTCTGTGTCTGTGTATTTAGAGGGATAATGTTTGAGCTATTTTTATACTTCAAAAACTGGTTCTGTACTTAAAATGGTTTATTCACCAGATATATCGTTGAATGGGCTATTAAATAGATTTTTTTGATAAGACAAAATATATCAAAACCTTGATTTTGTAGGCAAATATTTATTAAAAGATATCCTTGAATGTCAAAAGCTTTTAAAACACAAATTAGTTGATATCAAGACTCTTTAAAGGCAAACACAGGGCAAATTCCATTTTCTTTCTACCATGAAAGTTAATAGCACACATAGTCTCTGTGTAGCATAAAGGAAGCTATTAGGTGATCCTTAGTTTAAAGAATTGAAAATATATAGAACTATATAAAGTAAGTAGTAGTTGATGATAGAGTTATACCCATTGTCCCTGGAAGCTCTAGCATTTGTAATATTACCACATTGAAAGGTCCACCAATGAGCTGTCAATCAGCGGTTGAGTCTATCCACCTCCTGGGACCATCACCTGACAATGAAATCCGACTAGTGTCAGGCATGCCTAGGGCTCCCTTACCTAGCTTATCCTCTGCTCCTTTTTTGACAGCTCCAGAATGGAGTTTATTTCCTGCATTTAATGGATTTGTCATAAACCTTAATTGAATCTTCCAGATAAAAGAAATTTAGGACAACTTCAATAGTCTAGCTTGTAGCTTTGCTAGATTCCTCAAGACCTGAATATCAATCTGGGCACTCAGAAGATAGGCTGGGATAATTGCAAATCATCCTTATCAGGTCCAAAGTATAAGTGCCTTTTGGTCTTTTGAAAGGTTCAGACTTACGATTTTAGGAAGGAGAAAATATTTCAGGAAAAGAACTTGTACTTGGAGGATCAAATTCTCCAATCATTTTTTTGCCCTGAAAGAATATAGGATGACATTTAATAATCAAATTTACTGTGAAGACACATACTCCTTAGACAAAACTGTTTTTCAAATACAATATAATTAGTTTTTAAAATAGCAACCAATCAGTTTAAGTTTATTCTTATTAGAGTGTTTTTCAAGGTTAGGATAATCAAACACGTGAATACTTGAGATGCTCCAACTTTAAAATTGAACAGGATATTAGGGATATTAACCACATATCAGGCTCAAGTGATCAAATATTTTTATGAACTGAGAGAAGATGATTTTTGATTCCTGTATTAGGATCTAAAATTGCATATCAAAGAGAATTTGCATCAGAAAACCAAATACAGTCTATTTCTTATTTTCCATGGTCAATATTTTTTCTACTGAGTAAGAAGAAAAGTAGAAGAAAATATCAGAGCTTTATAAAATGAGCTATTTCTATAAAGTGCTTGTTTAGTCAGTCTTAGAAATCTTGGATATAATCAAATCAGTTTTCTTTTTGACAGTTGTTTCTGAAGTTATATTATGTAAAACCAAAATTTCTGGGGAATGGGAAAAACATTATAGAGCAATGTTAGTTTTCTAACAAAACAGGGATGATTGATATGGAAAATTGATACCTAAGGATAGAGGGATATTTTGCTCTTATTTATGACTTTTTGAATAGGCAATTTCATTAGTGCCCTTCTGCTTCAAATGAAAGAGTTGTGTAAAACATTGTTTTGAGAACAACTTCTCTCAATGTTTAAAAAAAATCCATATATCAAAGTTTCAGTACTTTTATATTATTTTGAAATTGGACTCCTGACTCTACAATTGAAGTATCTCATTTCTGTCCTTTATTCATCTTGGCTACTTTGTATTCACTTTTAATTTTTTCCTATTTTCCTAGGAGCTATTGAATTTTTTTCTTACAAACAGATATTTGGAGGTTTAATAAAAGTATAAATTAATAAGACTCATTTATCTGCTTGCAAATCTGCCTTAACTCTATTGCGAAAATTATCATATTAGTCTCCATGATAATTTAATCATATGGAACTGTAATTCTCTATTCATATAACTGTTTCTCTTACTAGACTGTGACCTTCTTAGGAGCAGGTAACATGTTTTAAAATCTATATATCCCAGCAGGAAGATGGGTTCTGGTCCATAGAAAATGCATAGTAAATGTTTGCTGACTGACTCCAAACGAATGATGAGGAAGCAAAATTTATTGTTAGGAGGTTCTCGAAACTACTTGTAGTTATTACATCTTTAGGAATTAGGCTAAACTGAATGAGCAGAGTGGAATAAAGAAACTCAGAAAAAGTGACATCTCAAATTTTTAGGTCCTGAATTGTGAGGAAATTTCTAAGTAGGATAAATTCTGACACATTCCTAAACTCAATTGGTCTGAAAACCGTTGGTAACAATGACAAAATCTTGAGCAATAATATTGAAAACTGAGGTAATTGTACTTCCAGGAGTATTTGGTTACAGAAATATGAGGTATAATTATTATCGTCATGCGCTAGATCAGTAAGGAAGATTTGGGATACCAATAGTTAGGTAACTCTGTCTTGAATAGGGTTAAACAATAAGGAAACCTATTCTGATAATTGGAAGTCCAGAGGCATGATGGATCCCAAACATCAATGATGTCATTAGGATCTTATTTCCTTTAGTCTTTCCATTCTGGTGTCATTAACATTAACTTTATCTTGAAGCTGGTTTTTTCTTAAGATCAGAGGGTGCCTGCTGCAGGTCCATGTATCAGTTACAGACATGATAATATTTAAAAAAAAAAGAGGAACTGCATCTTTCTCTTGGTTTCTATTTTAAGAGCTAAGAAAATTTTTCCCAGAATTGCTCCAAAATACTTTCTCTCATGTTTCATTGGCCACTGTTGGACGTCATGCCCATTGCTAAAGCAATCATTGCCAAAGGCAATGGAGTTCTGCTTGGCTTGGTTCAGTGGTTTGTAACCGTGAATGCAAGTTAGCATCACGGGGAGATTTAAAAAATACCACATTTTAAAAATACCATGCTAGCAATTAATTTAATTAGAATCTCCAGATGTGTCCTAGGAATCAATATTTTAAAAAAGCCCAAAGGTGATTATGAGATACATAGTGAGAGCTGAGAACTAGCAACTTGGATGTACATCCAAGGTGAATTGGTGACCACGAGCAGCCCAGTTACCTCTACACGTGGAAAGAGGCCTTTGACCTTTCTCAGGGGTGGTGAACTGATAAAGAAATTGCTTGTTAGCATTCACTCTCTCACCCAGCTTCCCTTGTGGATATCAGTATGTGTGTACAAGACAACTGACCAGGGTCGGAATCTGTGAACTGTGAAGATGATTATTTTGAGCAAGAATTAAATCCAGGTCTTTTCTCATTTTAGCAAAAAATGTTAAATTGAACCAATCAGTCAAGGATGTCCCCAAAAGACTAACTAAAAATTAGTGTTCTCTTCCCTATTTTGTATAGAAACATTTAGGCCAAATCTTCAGATAATCTCATTAGTCCCTCTTCTCAGTCATGCATTTTTTTCCAGCAGGGATGAGTACCAGTACATGGGCTTAGGTGTCAGAAAGCCCTGGGAAATCTGGGGTTGGTTTAATAGCTTCTCTAAGCCTCCTTCTACTCATCTATAAAACTGGTATACTAACTCCTATATCAGAGAGTTATTTCAAAAATTGAATTTGTTTATGAAGGAAAAGCGCTTGGGTATAGTAAGAACTTAGAAAATGAGCCGATGGTAATGATCTGATCTGCATTTGGTAGGTGGTGACTAACTCATTGCTAATACTAACCCAACAAATGTTATTTATGGGTTCTTTCTGTTTCTCTTGATCCTTCCTTCCTTCCCTCTATTTTATTTGTCTCTACTTTTTTTCTTGTCCTGTGGCACTTTTGATTATCCATATGTTATATAATATATATAAAATTCAAGTCATACTTAAATTATGAAATTCTCCCTCTTTCAAAATAATTTTATTTATAAAATTTACTATTCACAAATTTATTTTGTAGACTTGTCTTAATCTTTGGTTCCCTGATGAAAATTGAGTGGGTGATTTTTAAAAAATACTTTTTTTCCTTCTCTTTGATTAACTGTGCTTACAGCTAACACACCCATTTTGCTCTTATTTTTTTTTTTTTAATCCATTCAATGCTTTATTACCTTTTGCCTGGATCAAATATTTTCAGGTTGACTTGAATGTCTATTTTCAGGATATATTTTAAGAGGTCCCAATGCTAAAAAATATTGACTGCATTTTTATCACTACAAAAATGATAGATATGACAGTTTGAAAAATCTTCAAAAACACAAGGATGCCATTTTCCAGAGAACTTTTTTTTTTTGCTGCTCTCCAACAGTAAATATTCCCCTGGAAATGCTGAACTTCTTTTACTCCCTTAAGCCCTCGGTGCTTCCTCACTTCTGGACCTTCACAGGCTGTGCCCTCTTCCTTTACTTGTTACTACTTCTTCACCTGCCTACCTTCTAACTGTCCCTTCTCATGTTGGCTTCTGCTTCCCAGTCTAAACAGCTTTTCCCGACCTCTCAGTTTGGGATGAGGCATCCCATCTACTGGTTTCTATGGCACTTCATGTCACTGTAGCATGTTTATACCATACACAACCGCATAATGGTCCCTTTCTTTGGACTCCATACTCAAAAAGGGCATTATTGTGGTTTAGTACGTAGCACAGTGCTGAGCACATTCCCACATTAAATGAAAACGGTTTCCTCTCATGACTACATACATGACAACAGCCCGCAGAATTAAGGGTAGACAATCATGTATCTTCAGCATATTCTGTTTTCTTATAGACTTATTTACCTAATTCCCACAGTGGCAAATATCCATCTAATTTTATAAAAAAACAAAAACTTTTCCATGTCACTGACATAAAACTTACATTTTTGTTTTCTTTTAGTACAATTGGTATATTTTCTTTCATTGTTTCAGGAAGCATCTTCCCCCCACTCCCCACCCCAACCGGTGGAGTTATATTTCTTACTTTTTCAGCACCTTTATTTTAATCCCAGCTTGCCTTAGGGGAGATTTATCTTGTGTTTTCCTGCTGAATGATGTCTTCTGAGCCTGTTGCTATGAGGTGCAGTAACTCGATTTTGAGATTTCAAGTAGAGAGTTTCAATCCTGTGTACTGGACTTAGCAGTGTGACCTTAGAATGCTTAAGCCACTCTTTAATACTATCTTTCCTCTGTTCTTTTTTTTGCTGATGGCATAAGGATTTTACAAACATATTGGACCTTTGAACACAATCATCCCAATAAGAATTCCCTAGGATGTACTTGAGATGTGATTAGTTTGGATTAATAAAGTAGGATCTTCTTTGCTACTGACTTAAAAAATGTATTTTCCTGTCATAATTATGCTCTTGTTTTCTTTAAACTAAATTGCTAACTTATTTTTATTGATTTTTTTCCTATTTTATTTTTAAAGTTTTTCTATTTGGTTTCTTTTTTAATAGAGGATTAAAATATTAAAAATAATCTTATTATTGCCTCTTATGACCTCAGAAGAGTTGAAAAAAGAATGCTAGCATGAGTAAATAATAATTTATACTACAGTATTTGGATGACAGAATTATTAAAATTGCTGAATGAAGAAAATGCAGTTGGGGATATTGATGTTTAGTAAAGTACCTGGTACAGTGATGGTCTCATGAAATTTTATTTACTAAATTAATTAAACTGACTTGTCTAGAAACATCACAAATTAGATTGAAAATTAGTCCAAGTATCACAAACTAGACAATAATTATATTTTACATATTGAAGTAGGTGGCTTAGATTACAGTTAGTAGAAAAGCTCAGTTTTAGATTTTTCATAGCTTTCTTATGAATGTCATGGAACTGAAAATAATCAGTGAAAATTTCTATGTAATTGGATAACAGAAAATATTACTAAAATCTTAAAATTTCATGAAGTTGGAGACAGTTACAAATACGGTCACTGAACAACAAAGCCAGGGTTAATTTGGGAAAACAGTATTAAAATGGAGAAGATAAAATTTCAGTTATCACTACAAATGATAATTTAAAGATGAGTGAAACTAATAATTGAAATTTTTCAGATTTCTTCTCTTATATTTCATCTTCTTCCTTGAGCTAAGAACTCATGTCTTGGTCCCAGGCCCCTCATTACTCACCTCAGAGAAGCCATCTATTCTGGGGGCTTGAGAAAACACATCTGGGTGGAGGACTTGCTCTCAGATCTGTAACACTAGGCCAAAAGTTTGGTCCTGTATCTCTATCCATCAACGGGATGGAGATTAGTGTTCTGTCTTCATATTAAACACAAAACTCTAAAAACCCTTTAAATTTGCCTTATGTTTCACATTCAAGATCCCCCACTCGCTAAACTTGCTTATTTCTGGAAAGTGTCCTACAGTACTGAAATCTTAAGCTTATTTTTGAATTCTTTCTGCATTTTTCCTCATGTCCAATTCATTCATCTAATGGGTCCTATTGCTTTTTCCACAATGCACTTTTCTCATTGGAGATATCCTTAGTATAGCAAACTGAGATTTCCTTGTATAAATCTCTGTAAATAGTTTTCTAGCAGTTTCCTCTACCCCGGGTTATCATCGACCCCTTTAGTCTTTCTTAAATTTTGAGTTTGATATTATACCTGTCCTCCAGAATATGTGGTAGGCACCTTTGTCTAATTATTTGGAGTGATTTTTTTTCTCTAATGTTATTGAAATGACCAAAAGTCATACATGCGTGTATGTGTGTGCGCGCGTGTGTGTGTTAAAATTGCAGTCAGTGCTGTAAACAGAAGTGATTTTGAGGAATTTATGGAATGTATACTGAAACCGTGAGGAATTTGTGAAAACATAATGAGGATAAGCTTGGACTGAAGGAAGTGCCATTAGTCTATGATTCCACAAAGGTAAAGGAAAATACCAGGGAAAGTAAGTATCTGGGTTTCCACAAGAATGTGTAGTGAACTACTGAAGTCAGAACAGCAAAGACTGGGAGCAAGGATTTGGAGAAGCAGGCAGCAAACCAAAGACTTGGAGACTTTAGAGCCTAGCTCATGGTGGCAGGGTTGGGGGCATTCATCCCGAAGCTTCCATTGGAAGTGAAGGTGGGAATGCAAGGCTAGAGCTACTGGGCCAGTAATAAGGGTTAATAAGTCAGTTAGTGAAAGGAGGTTCTCCCTAGGCACCGCCAATCTGCCATAACAAACACTGGACTTTCTTTTGTAGTACATCTACCATAACTGGAACAACACGGCCCTCTTGAGATGCAAGAGAGGCTAGAAAACATGTGTATCACATTTTCAGCCTCCGTAGTAGTAGTGAGAAAGGCAAAATGTGGATTAAACAACTGAAAATGTCTGTACCTACAGAAATGCAGACTAGAGCAATAACAGTGAAGGACATTGAAAAATTTGTCCAAGAACTATCCCTTATAAAGTGCTTGTCTCAGGAAGATTTAAAAAATTAAATTTCCCAATGATACAATTTTAGAGGAGATAATTCCAAAGTTTACCAAAGTCTTCTAAAATACATAGAACTAATAGAGAATCTTCAATTTATTTTATGAAACTTAACAGAGAACAGAAATTCTTCATATAATTTATGAAGAGATAAAAATTTTAAAATAAAATATTAGCAACTAGAAATTAGCTGTATATTAAAGAAATACTAAGAGATCAAGTAGAGTTCAGTATAGTGGTATAATGTGATTCAATGTTATATTTCTATTAATACAAAAATTTTCTAAGGAGTACAAGGCAGATTTGAAAAAATGTGAGGAATATAAAATGCCTAGAATAAACCTAACCTTCTTCAGACATGGTTTAAATATTCCCTTGTGTGGCAGTACTTAAGGAAAAGTCATGTTTGCTGAGCATTTTCTTTGTACTAGAGACTTCACAGGCACAATATCATTTAATCCTCTTAAAAATTCTCAAGATGGGCATCATCCTGTCTCTGTTTTTACAGATGAGGAAAGTGAAGCTTAGAGAGGTTAATTAACCTTACCTTAAGTAACCTTTGTCAGGTCTTGAATATAGAAACTACTAAATTAGCTTATTAATGTTTCATGGGTACTGGCAGAAGATACAAGACTATAGGCTCAGAGACTTAAGACCTTATTACTCATGGCATATGAACATCAATATATTGATACAGGTTCCTCTTCTGCTGCAGTCTCAAGGGAGTGAAGCGATGGGTCCAGATGTATGATACGCACAGGGTAGGTTTGCGCTGCAACTGAGAAATATTGAGATTGGGGCACTCGCCACTTTTATAGCAAGTGTAAACAAGACTATTCTTTGTCGGTCAGAGTTGTAGAGAGGAAGACATAACTTCGTCTCTCAAAGTTATCAGGCATGTAACAACCCTGAGTAATGGATTGGGTGAAAGAGCAGTCAGGACCTTGCAATCTTGGCATTACAAGATGTGCCAGAAACAAGAGGTCCAAGGACTACTCTCTCTCCCAACAACCATCACCTCTAAGTTCACTTAGCTCAAATTTTAACAACCTTAATTCTTTGACTAGTATCTCATGCTTGTGATGAAAATTATTTTTGTTTATTTAATACATTAATATTTTTGAAATACAAAAGTTAACAAAGTCTTACTTTGTCCTGGATTTATATTCTAATATTTGAATATGTTGATTTGTAAAGTCAGGAGACATTTTAAATATTTAGAAAAAAGGATTTTGAGATTTCCTTGACATTTTTAGAATTTGAGTCTAAAGGGACATTTAGGCTTTATTGATCATAATATAGTTTATTTCAAAGAAAACAAAAAAAATTTGAAGAGAAGTATAAAATGAATTCCAAATGAATATAAAATTAATTATATTTTGTGCAATGAAGTACAATCTCTAAATCAATGGCTATATCAAAGTATTTAAGAATAAGTAGGCTTGTGACATTCTCTAGATTTAGCATAATTCACTTTTCAGACAGGAAATATATCTATGTCAGTAAGAAATATAATCTTGACACCTTTCCTAATTTCATGTCCAACAAGCTTTTCAGATTCAAAGGACTTCCTTTGTGGCCAATCAATTTCTATAGCTTTTCTAATTTATCTTTTTTTAAAATTTCCCTTCCTTTTGAAAGAAAGTATCAAATTAGCAACTTAGAGGATTAATATTGTTAAAAAGTCATAATTTTTAAAAAACTAGACAAAATAGATTTCAGAGCTAAGATTTGCTCATTAGAAAGGTTTTCCTAGAAACAAGAATGTTTAGAATGATATTTATCTCAGCGGCAACATCTGTCCTGCTTTTGGACCCAGAGCCTGTCATATGACTTATTTTGTCTACTCAAGCAAGCCACTTTGCTGAAGCAGGAATTTGCTTATCATTACTATTCTGCGAATAACATTAGTCCTTTACCTAATCTTCACTTTCTAGTTGGCTCAAGTAACAACTCTAATGTAATTTCTGGGTTGCTATTTGCATTTAATAGGTATTAAATTAAATGTGCAATTGGTTGGCTGGAGATAAAAGTATCATTGAGCTTTTGGCAAAAAAGCTGAAGCATAGATTACATTCCAATGGGAAAACCATTAGCTTTAATAACTGAATATGAATTGTTGGCATTTATTATCCTTGTCAGTATGCTAATGCTCATTAGATTTTTAATGAGAGGATAGCAATAAAAACATGGCATAGAGTTAAAAATGGATATTAATTAGGGTATTAAAATGTCCTTATTTATGTAGTTGTGAAGAGGAAAGCTGGTAATTGAAGAAACGCTTTGATAATAGAAATATTTCCTCACTCCATTCCTTTTCCCTCCTACCTCTATTATTAAAATATTATATGAATAGAGAAATAGAAAAAAAAAGATAAAAATATAATCACTTAAGGGCAAATATTTGAGACAAGTCCCTTGTGATAGATATTTTTATGATGCAGACAAATACAGATTTTAGCTATAGATAAACAGAACTAAAATATAGCACTGTATAATTTTATAAATGAGAAAACATAGATTATTAGTGCTTTTCAAGAGGTTACATAGCATAGGTGTAGAGAAGTTAAGTAATAATAAAGTTGCTGGGCTTTAAATCCTGCCTTCACTACTCATAGACCATGTTACTTAAACTCTTTGAATTTCAAATTCATAATCAGTAAAATTAGAATGAAAGTTAAGTGTGATGCTCCATGTAAAGCCTTTAGCATGTTCCCTAGCATATAGTAGGTAAGCACGAATTTATCTCTTTTTATTTCTAATCAAGTAAACTAAGGATGGTGGCATGTTTGAAAACACAGCTTCAATCTAGATTTTTTTAACTGCTTTTGGCATGTCTGTTCATTGTGGCACATGTTGTTGAAGCCTCTGAAGTCCAGACACCTACATTTTATGCATGTCTCTTCAGTGTTCCTTTAAATATATTAAACTCAATGACCTTTATCAAGTGCCATTCCCCAAGGCTTGTGCCAGGTGTGTGGAATACACAGATAAATGAGAAATAGCCTTTGCCTTCAAGGAGACAATTAAAACATCTATTAGTAAGTTCAGTAATTTAGATTTTGTTCAGTTTTTACTGAGAACTAGAATTTGTTTGTTTAAATAAAAAGTGTCTTTATCAGAGTCACTACTTCCTAGCTATAAAATAAATAAATATGTAAATATATGTAAATTATATATGCTTACATTTCCTAGGAATGACCCAATGTTATTTATCTTTTCGCTTATGGCACATTTCGAGAAAGCAAATGTACAAAAAAACTAACATATTCCTGTTCTTCACGATAGAATGATGAATGGGGAATGTTGAATACTCATATGGCTATACTTTGGTTAAGGGCTTTAGCCTAAGCCAAGGTTTAGTTATGGTATATGTGCAGATTGGTAACAGAGCTCCCAGCTGCTCACAGGTATCAGTTGCTGAAACCCAGATTCTAAAGTCAGATAAATCTAGGATTAGATTTGGCTCTTTCATTTACTCACAGTGGGACATGGGGCAAATTGCCTAACTTGGGGTAGTCCTCAGTTTCTGCATTTGTAAAATGGGGATAATGATACCTCACAAAGTGGGCGTGAGAGTTTGATAAGATTAGGTACAAAAAGTGCTTACTTAGCACAGTCCCTGGAATATAGTAAGTGCTGTGAAAAGTTATTTAAAAAAGAAGAAAATTATTCTTTTTTTCTCCTTTTTAAATGTGACAAGAAAAGTTTCAGTGGTTGAAGTGTTCTTCTCAGAAATAATTTGTCTTTAATTTCTTACCCTCAAGACCAATTTAGAGGACATCAAAGTAAATGGCATAATATCAATAGTATGAGACACAGAAATATTTATTGAAAAGGTAACGTTGAAAGACACTTTTTTTCTAGTCTATCTAGCATTTATACTGCATGCTTTTTAAACCGTGTGGCAATATTACCAAATAACATTTGAAATCTTGAGAAACCAATATAAGAAATCTCTATGGAAGCATATGGTGCTGCGTCAAATGATGAGAGAACATTTCAGTGAATCCAACACCACTCTATTTATTAAAGGGAAGGAATGATCATACAAGATACATACAAGGTGTTTCTTTCCAAATGCACCAAGAACTGTCGAAAGTGTGAATGTGTTGTGGCTACAGGATTGGCTACTTTAAAATCTAAATTGACACTTTCAACCTCATCTGCAGAGCCGCTCCCTGTATTCCGGTCACATTGGCTACTTGACACAGCCCTTCTCCATAATCCTTACCCCGTGTATCTGTGAATTGCTATTTGCAAAAGACTATTCAGTCTTTTGAGATACCTCCAGAAAGCCTTAGCTGATATGTTTCTCTCATTGCTCTTGGTAGAACTCCATATCAGTTGTCATTTATACCATGTTCATGTCCCTGTTTTAGCAATAATAATATTAGTAATAAGGACTACTGTGTCACAGGTTTACTATGTGCCAGGAGTTGCATTCAGGATTTCAAATATATCTTCTCCCTTGATCCCCACAAGAACCCTTTAGAAACAACTTGAAGTCAAGACTAGAGTTACCCTTTCTGGGTAGTTATAATCTTGCAAAGGGCACTGGAGACTGTAGAAAGAATGCTTGTGCCAAATCTAGATAATTCTTCAGGTGCAGGAAGACCTTTATGGATGTTATGGTCTGGAGTGCAAGAAAAGACCACCTAAGACCGAAACTGAGCCAAATTATGAATCTTTATTAGAAGGCCAGCTATTGAGCCAAATTGTGAGTCTTTAATTGTGAGTCTTTATTAGCTGGCCAGCGACCACCCCTGTTCCAGCAGAGAGTCCAGAGACAGAGAGTGGAAGCTAGCTGTAGAGAAAAGGGGGAATTTATACAGTCTTAGTTGATTACACATAGAGAAAAAACAGATCATACTACAGCATAACAGGATGTAGATGACATCAGAACGTCCTTTTTTCCATTAACTCAGAGGCCTGGGACCAGCCTCAGACCACCTGGTTTGATTACAATCTTTAGGCAAGCGAGTTTACAGAAGTAGATAGCATTGGTTAAGGCAAGGTACATTTTTTCATGAATTAAGCAAGCATAGTAAAATTTAACTACATACACCAGGAGAATTTAAACAATCAGTTACAAGTTAATTACTTTGTTTTTCTGTTCTTAATGCATACTTAGCTGGCTAATAGGTCCCTTGGTCATAGGCCATGCTGTGACCAGCCTGCCTTTAAGATGGCTGCCGTTCACAATATGGCTGCACTGTGGCTCATAGAGAGGAGAGCTGTCTAACAATGGACATCCGTTTTATCCAAATAGGAATAAGATACAGTCCCTGGTCATAAAGAGTTCACATTCTGGGAAGAGAGACACATAAATGTTAGGTTGAGACACGAAAATTGACATTACATAGACCTAAAAGGGTCACATGTAAATAATTTCATTTGTTTGACTTCATATTATGCAATATAATAACTTAGGATGCAAAGTATCTGAATGTTTTAAGAACTTAAAATGAAAATAAGAATAAAAGAAATGCTTCTATAGTTCATAATTCAATTGTTTATTTTACAAGCCTATGTGAATTTAGCCCCAGCAATTATTTATTCAATATTATGAGAAATATTATTTATTTTAAGGGAAGAAGATCAAGCTCTGAAACCAGTACTTAGATTATATGAAGATAGAAAATAAAATAAGTGTTGATCTATGTCAAATGTTTCTAGTACAAAAATACATAGGTTGAAATTATTGTTTGTTTTTCACATTTGTTCCTAATAGTGTACCTATTGAATTTTAATAAATACCAGAGGAGCAGAAATTTTCAAAGACTATTATTTTATATATATTTTTTAATATTTAAGAGAAGGCAATAATCATAACAATTTCTGACCTTCCATGGGTGAAACAATAAATTAAGCAGAGTAAAATGTTGTGACTAGTGTATCTATGAACATATTTTTCACATATAATCAATTATTTAGCTTTATTAAAGATAACTTCAGATAAGAATATTTAAATAAGACAATGGTAAAAAGTGAAATGAAATTCCTTTTTGAATGCAGTTAAAACTTGACCAGGGCAATAGCACGGTATCCGCGGTGAATACTGAATGTCAGTGAAACTACAGGAGACAAATAGGATGTCTAGAGATTAAAATGTTACAAAAGTAGTAATATTATAAGCCTTTCAAACTGCATTAGTGTTGACAATATCTCATAAAATAGAAAGGACTATGATTATAGGGCAAAAACCATTATCTCTGTGTTTGATGTTGCATCCCTAGTGCCCAGCACAGGCTTATTCACAAAAAGTGCCCAGCCAGTAGTTGTTGCATGAATAAATTCACAGATGAAATATATCAAGCATGGACTTTTAAGTCTAATGATTAATCTTATTAAAAATTAGAAAATCTTTGCAGGCATGAAGGCATGTGTTACACATTTGTGGAAACAAGTCAGTGAAGATGACAATTTATGTTACAGGGAAGAATGAAAAAAGAACAGGAGTTAAGATTAAATGCTTAATTTTGTTCATTCAAATGCACACTAATGAAAATCATAAGATTCATGTTAAAAACTGTACATTTCATGAGATGATTACAAAGTTGATAAAAAGGTCTTTAATCACTTATGTTTCATTGAATACGCTAAGTAAAAAACATTTGAGGGGGAAACATAATTTTTCAGGTTTTAACTATAGCAAATTGTCTTAGTTTGGGGTGCTATATCAATGTAGCACGGACTGGGTGGCTTATAAACAACAGGAATTTGTTTTTCACAGTTTTGGAGGCTGAAGGGTGAGATCAGGGTACCAACACATTGGCTTCTGGGAAGGTCCTCTTCTGGGTAGCAGACTGCCAATTTCTCATTGCCTGCTCACATAGCAGAAAAGAATATTACATAGTCACAAAAAAGACAAATCTCGCATGTTCTCACTTTTATGTGGGAGCTAAATGTTAAAACAATTGATCTCATGGAGACAGAGAATAGAATGATGGTTACCAGATGGAAAGGGTAGCAGGGAGTAGGGGATAAAGTGGGCATGGTTAATGGGTGCAAAAATATAATTAGTTAGATACAGTGAACAATATTTGATAGCACAACAAAATGACTGTAATCAACTGTAATCACCAGTAAGTTAGGGTATACTTTAAAATAACAAGAATGAAGTTGGAATGTTCCTAACACAAAGAAATGATAAATGCTTGATGTACTGGATACCCTAATTATTCTGATTTGATTAATTCACATTGTATGCCTATATCAAAATATCACATGTACCCTATAAATATATATAACTATTATGTACCCATAATAATAAAAAGATAAAAAATAAAAGAATGACGGAGCTCTTCCAGACCCCTTTTATAAAGGGTACTAATCCCATTCATGTGGGTGCCACACTTAATGACCTCATTACCTCTCAAAGGCTCCACCTCCTGGTACCATCACCTTGGGGTTAGAGTTTCAACATATAGATTTTGGAGGGACACAAATATTCAGTCCATAACATAGACTAAACAGACTTACAGGAGATGCAGAGATATAGACTCAATGAAATGAAAGTAGAAAGAATGTGGCTTTACTTTATCTTTCTTTTTATTAGCTTGTGATCTTAGGCCAGTGGCTTAAAACCTAAACTATCTCAACTGCCTACTTACCTTAATCCAAACAGTGCAAAGGCAATATAACATAATTTTATATGTTAAATTTACCATAAGAAGAATAATTCTTTATTAAATTAGGTGTGTGTAAAAGAAGTGAACAGTTCAAAGTTGGTTAAGAAAGTGTCTAAGAAGGTAGTAAATTTCTAGGTGCACGTTGTACCAAATTTGTCCTATGTCCTTGCCCAGAAGGCCTGAGCCATGATGTGCTCTGGGACTTCAGAAGCAGGCCTATTGAGAGAAGATAATAAGCAAGGAGGGGAAGAGGTGTATCCTAACCCGGCATGGGGCTAGCTCTTTTAGGAGTTACCATCAATTGGAATCACAAGGTTACTGTTGGCAAATCATAGAGGAGTCTTGGTTTCGAGCCAGGCTATTGCCAATACCATGATTCCAGAGATTCAGCCATTTGTCAAAGATATGGAAATAATGGCAACCAACCCCTAGAGTAAGGGTAGTTGGCGAGACCCAGGTAGGAGGTCAGGAACCCATGTGGGTTGAGTATGTTTACCTGCCCCATTGATGTTGGGCTTGGTCATATGACTTGCTTTGGCCAATGAAACGTTAGCAGACATGACACAAGCTGAAGATTTAAAAGTTGTTGCCATATTTTGTACTCTAAGGATCTCTCATAAGATCCCCAGGTAGATCATCAGCCTGGACCTCAGATTACAAATATGTAATGCAGATCTGAGCCCTACCACAGCCACAGCCTGAAGCACAGCTGCCTACCCAGCTGAGCCTAGCCCAGTCAGTAGAACCACAGTTGATCCTCAGACCTATGAGTGTGGAACTATGTCCCTGTGGTTGTAAGTTATTGAGCTAAATTTAGATGGTCTTTTTTTGCAACACGTTGTTGCATAGATGGCCTTTTTTTGCAGCGTGTTGTTGTGTAGATGACTGATACAATTACCAAAGTGCCCGTGTGTAATTTCCTCTCAAAACCTTTAATATCCCTGAGTATTAATACTTATTAATAGGAATTTTCCCGTAATAATTTTTTATTGTCACCTGCCCAGCCTCTGGTTTTATTCCTAAGGGTTCTCAGTCTCAGTTCACCTGGCAGAAACACCAGGGGAAAAGATAACTCCTCTCTAGCTAAGTTCTCTTGGTGTTTTTAAAAGATTTCATTAAAACATAAATGTACTTGCCCACCTAATAAATCTTAAATATGATCATCTAATGTACTTACTTTTTAGACAAAAGGACCAATCAGCCCATGTGTTTTAGTAAAACCACTGGGAGGCTTATTATTTTCTTCAAGAACATGTGCCAATATTTCTTCCAAATAATTTATACCCAGAAGATATTTTCATACCATTATAAAAAGCAATTATATTCTGTAGGAAATGGTGATAATAAACATATTCAGCATAATCTGAAAGGCCCATTCAATCTGTTGATCTCTGGTACATATCTGAACTTCAAAACACTTATTTGATATGCAGATGTGTTGTTGTTTGTTTGCTTGTTTTAGCAGGACTAATTATAGAACTGGACAATTTTGTAAAATACGAATAATTTCTCTGTGAGGGTGAGGAAAAGGTGAATTTTAAATTGACTTGGAAATTCTGGTTTCTGTAAATTAAATATATACCCCCACTGGAATTTTAAAATCTTTTAACTTTAAGGTAGTTAACTGCACCAGCTGTGAAATATTAATACAGCGACCTTACGTTTTCTGATTCACGGTGTCTGTCATGACTAAGGTGCCTTATCGTTTATGTATTTAATCCTTAATTAAACTGTAGCTAAAGATTGTATTACTTTTCTATGGAAAAAATTGCATTTTAAATAATCTTTGTAATCAAACTGCTCTCTTTCTTCTTATTAAGAAAATATAATTTAATCACTAAGATAAAACATTAAATATTCCATAAAATAATGATAAATAATAAAACATTTCCTGGGAGCTTACTGTGTATTATACATTCTTCTAAGAGTTTTACATGTATTAACTCAATGATCCCTCACAGTACTCTTCGAGATAGGTACTATTATTATCCCTATCTTATAGATGAGAAAAATAAGGTACAGGGAGTTTAATTAACTTTCCAGTGTCATGCAGAGAGTAAGTGATCAAAGCCAGATTCCAACTCAGGCAATCAGGTTTTGGAGCCTGGATTGTTAAAATGTATATTGGCCAATTACTGATGTTATAACTCTAAAAATTGAACTAATTAGGATGCTTATTGGTCATAATTTCCCTTTCAAGCCACAGGAGCTACTAAAATTCATCTTCAGTAACTGGCAAAGACCATCTTACTAAAATAGTAAAAGGTTGGAATATCAGCAGGTGATACAATGCTATACTCAGGGGTTTGGAACTGAAATCTTAAGATGCTTGATTGATTATTTTTTCCCATACCCTTTGGGTAAGAATGATCAGAAAACATGGCAAATATTCAATTTTGAATATTTTAGGTAAAGTACTTTGAAATTTGGATACTTTTCTATGTTTTAATGATTTTATGTCAAAATACCAAAATCTTAAATTTGATAAATGGTAGTTGAAGGAACTGGATGATCAACTTTCAACAGCAAAATTAGAAGAAAACATTTCTGTAGGCAGTGACTGTTGTCTGTCTACTTCATTACCTCATAGTTTCAGTGAATTCATTGCATGAACTTGCAGTTTTCTGGATCCGGTTTAAGTGCAATGATTCTTTAGCTGTTTTGCTTTGTTTTAACAGAGTTTTATCCTGCAAAAGACATTCCAGAAGTGTTTTGGCTTACTCATTTCATCCCCCTGAGCATGATAAATGCTATTATGATCAAGGAAATAGTTATATTAGATAAGTTTACCTATAAAATCTTGAGTTAGAAAGAAAAAAAAAAAACCCCACATGTGAACACAGTAGCAACTGCATGCATCACCTTCAGGGTGGATCTTGTGATAGACTTTCAGCTGGATACGATGGCACCGGATGAACCTGGAGGCTGAAACAAACCCCACTCGGCTAGGGCTGCTGTCTTTGTTTGCTTGCTTGTTCCCCAAGCACCCACGGTGCTCTGAGTGCTCCTTGGTTTATTTTTCATGTGGAGATTGCATCATAGAACATAAATCAAAGTGCAGGGTGTACTTGTCATCAGTTGACTAATGTACTTGTCTTTTGCTTTATAAGGTGATGGTGAATTTAATCATATTTGTGACCCCCAGAAAGAGAGAGAGATATTTTCCTATACCACTTGTATTCTCTGGTGATAAACACTTTTACCTCAACTGGAACATGTTAGTTTCTTCCTTTTCTCCTTTAATCAGTAAGGTTTACAATGTTTTGTGACATACTGTAGAACTTCCTATGGCTTTCGTAAGGGAGGAAATATGTATTTGGTCTTTGTTCCTGATTCCTGACACAGATCCCTTAAAACCCTTATAACAGGAGTGGTAAGAATGTCATGTGTTCTGATTATTTGGTCTTTGTCCTTAGTTTTTGATACAGAGCTCCTAAATCTCTTGCAATTTTCTGGGTTATAGGAGCATCTTTTGCTCTACTGGGATAACTTTTGGTGGGCCCCTTGATAGCTTCAGGATGGGGGCTGGTCACCAGAAAGACTAAGCCTTGATTAGAAGCCTAGAACTTTTAGCTCCTCTTCCTCTAACTTTTTGGGAGGAGAGAGGAGCTGGAGATTGAGTTAATAACAGATCATGCCTACATGATGAAACCTCCGTAAAAACCCCTAGCTGGTGGGATTCAGAGTGTGTGTGGGTTTGTGAGTGCATCCCTGTGCTGGGAGGGTGATGCACCCTAACTCCATAGGATAGAAACTGCTGCACCCAAGACCCTTGTGGACCTTTTCCTAAGTACCTCTTCATCGGATTATTCATTTATGTCCTTTATGGTAAACCAATACATATAAATAAAGTGCCTCCCCTTCCTGTGTTCTGTGGACTGTTCTAGCAAATTATTCAGCTTGAGGCGGGGGTTGTGGGAATTCCATATTTATAGCTGGTTGGTCAGAAATATGGGAGGCCTGGGACTTGCAATTGGCATCTGAAGTGGGGAGCGGTCTTGTAGGACTGATCCCTTATGCTATGGGGTCTGTGCTAACTCCAGGTAGTTAGTGCAAGAATTGAACTAAATTGTTCAACACCCAGTAGGTATCCAGAGAGTCCAAGAATTGGTTGTTGGTGTTGAAAAATACCCCGGAAAAAGAAAATTAAATGGTTCCATTCCTAGTATGTATTGAGTATTGTCCCTTGGGGTATTCAGAGATACACAAATATACTGCAGCTACACTAAAACTATACCTTTTAAAAGCAATTAAAGATTAGATGGTAATTATGGTGACAAAGATGATGTGGATGATGAAAATAATAGCTGTAATTTATTGAGTACTTAATACCATTTGTTAATCAAAGTGCTTTATCTATATTATCTCATTTAGTTGTAAAAGCAATCTAAGTGATAGCTACCATTATATTTTCCACTTCACAAATGAGGAAACTGACTCTTGCCAAGATTAAATTGTTCTCTTAGGCTCACATATCCATTGCGGGACTGCCTAGGAGCCCAGATGGAGATAAAAGAGCCTCTGCAACCATTGCCCAAACAGAGAGACATGGGTATGGGTGGAGCAGCTTCCATTTAGGAGCACCACTGAAAAGTAGAGCACTCAGGTTGCAAATCAGCCCAGAAAGTGAAAGCAACATTCACTAAAGTGTAAGCATTGACTATAGGATTTGTCCCCCAGAGGGCATAATGGAAGGTTTTGAGAGGAAGATGATCAGTGGGAGGATGAACCAAGGAGGTGGCGGGGGGAGCCTGAAGTATTGGGATACTTGAGGGGACTGCTTGTGTGTTGAATAAGGGTATCCAGAATCAGAGCAAGATGTGTTTAGTTGACCATGAGTTTTCCAAGAGAAGCGTGTCCTGGAAATGTGTAGAGAAGACGCAAAACTTTCTGAGGTTAGCTTTAGCCTCGTGGGTGCTTTTGGACTTTAAGTTCTAAGGCAGTGGTTAGAAGCCTGATTTTTAATACTGGCTGTGGGAGGCCCAAGGGATCAGAATCTGGGCCTCTAGAAGCAGAGGACCGTGATTGAGTTTTGTAAATACTCATTGCAGGATTGTGTGTCTGGGTAGTGGTGTGTCATCATAAGGATGCATGGTCCTTGTTGTGTGTCGTGGGTTGTATAGTCCAGGGAGGAAGAGTTATCTTCTGTGTTGGGTAAGTCAAAAGTAAGGGTAAGTAAGATCCTTTACCACTCAGGCAGAGGAAGAGGGTTTGGGAAAGAAAAGAGAAATAATTTTGTTTTGCTACCCTTCTGTCAGCAACTTTACATACAATTAGTTATTTTAATCTTGAAACAATGCACTAGTTTGACATGATTTTCATTTTATAGCTAAGAATAAAACTTGGGACTTGGATAGATTTTTTTAAAAATCCCAAGATTATATAAGTAATAGTAGGTAGATCTGGGATTAAAATCTAGTTTAACTGACTCCAACTACTTGGCTTTTTACATAACAGCATATGGTAAGACATTTTTAGTACTTGCAAGTCTATTGCCTGAGTCTACTAATGTGAACTATAAACATATGTTCATTTCTGAATCTTGTCTAGATCTTTTGCCAAGATGTATAGACAACCCCCGTGACCTACGACTTCTTCATTTCCCTGAATTTTGTCTTAGTATTTTAGGAAATCTGGGATTATACATTTATAGCTAGCTTTCATTCAGGATTTTCCATTATCATCAGTAATAGTTTTGACAGATGTTTTAAGGGGACATAAATGGCATAAATGGTGAGATTGAAATGGAAGTTCTGTTACTTTGGGAGAAGATCTTGACTTTTCTTTACTCAAAGATTTGTTGGGAAACATTCACTTTCATTTCATCTGCTCTGACTTAAAAAGCATTCCTCAGTGCTACCCGCCCAAGTGATCAACACAGCCTTACTGAGTTAAGGCTAAGCCCCTTAAATTAGAGGCAATAAACAAGAAGATTTCAGTCTCAAATGCTATCCTAGGGGACAAGGAGGATTTTCTAAGTCTCTAATCACTACTGCCCTGCTGTAATAACTTCCACATGGACCTAGCATAGCACTTTACACACTACATTATAAGTCTGCTTCATCCCCAGTAGAAAACAACCATCAAAAGCAGAAGCACTGCGTCCCCATGCATTCCCATTATGTTTATAGGTATCTAATATGTGACTGTTGAACACTTAGAGCTTAAAAGGTGAGTAGTTTGCCAGGGAGGTTAGAAAAGCCCACCTGGAAGCTCTTTCATTAGTCAGGCATTTTATTTCCATGGGAGGTGATACATTCCTAACTAGAAATGTTAATGCATGAGCATGAAGAGCACTTGGCCAAGAACGTTGTAGATGACATTTTAAGGTTCCTTTCTCAACATAGGGCACTGATCTCAGGGATCTAAGTGCTTATTCCACCTCTGTCATTCTCTGTAAATTTGCCCAAAGCCCTTGACATAACTGCTCAGTTCTTTATATACTATATAACAAGGGAACATTTGATAATCCATGAGATCATTTATATCTCAAGAATTCTTTGACTTTTATGACATACCCTGTGAACAATGGATATATTTCTTAGAATAGTGCAATCTTTCTTAGAAAGGAGTATATGTCTTAAAACCTAAACAACTTAAAGCACAATGAACAAATGGGAACAATAAGGGCACTGGAAATCTATTTATTTCAATGTTAATGTCTGGCAATATTTCTTAAAAATTTCATTTCAATGGTAGCACTTTGCTTTGAAATTATTACAAGCCATCACACCATATAATTACTTATGCCTGCTGCATTCTCATGAAAATAAATGGTAATGTTTCTTTTGAAACATTCATCCCTACAGAGAAGTCTTTAGAAATACCCCAATCATTCAGATGCATAATAAGGTGACTATCTTTCGGTGTCCTGACAGTGAACTACAGAGAAAGAAGAATCTGGAGAGGAAGGGAAATAAGAATTGAATGCAGCGTTCTTCAGTATGATCTCTTTTTTTTTTCCTTTTTCTCTTTTTTATGAATCCCTGTCTGTCTGAAATAGCCTCCTTCACCCTGGTCCTCAGGCGAACTATAGCTTAGACTCTAGGTTTAGATAGATTACTGGGCTTTGAATCCTGATTTTGCCACTTATTAGTTAAGTAGTCTTGAAAGTCTCTGTGTGCCAGTTCCCTTGGCCTAAAAAGGGCATAATAATAGACCCATCTCATAGGGTTGTTGTAAAGATTCAACTAGAAAAATACGTGAAAGATGCTTTGAAGGAAGAGTGCTTGGCACATAGTAGACATTCAATAAATGTTAGCTGTTATAATTATTACTGTCATGTTGTTAACTTGTTTTCTGGGCTGGAGTTAGTGTAGAAGAGCCAGAGTCCTGCTAATTCCTTTTAGACTATCCCCACACTTTTCATCTCCACTGAAAATGTGCGTGGTTCAAGCCTTCATCATCACTTGTGCTGTGGTGTTAGTCTCCTAACTGAACTTGAGAGTCCTTATTTCTCCAATTCCTCTCCCACACTGGCATCAAGTATTTCTTCTGAGTTGCAAAACTGAAACCTGCCTGAAGCCCATTCTAGACATACTAATTATTTAACAAAAATTATTTTTCTTCCTATTTCTATCTGCCTTCTAGTGATGCTACAGGTTGCTTATGAATAAGCAAACTCCTCAACATTGGCGATGTTGAGGCAGCTGCTGAATGAAATGTGTCAAAGATTCCATAGCAGGGATTTTCCTATTGTGTTAGAGATTGAACTAGAACAACTGTGTTGCTTTCCAGCTCTTGGGATTCTATAATTTTATGGCATAGACATAGGCTGAGCCTAAGAAAATTATCATTTTGAAAGTTTCAAGATTCTAGACATGTTTGTTGAGTCCCATTTAGATGTCCTCCTAATTCTAAAAATCCATGTAAATCTTCCTATTAGTGTGTGGTGAGATTTAAAAAAAATAGATTTTGATGCCTATAGAAATTTGCTTATTATGTTAAATTTGTAGTTTTTTACCTGATGGTTTAGGTGAATCTTTATGATAACTTTTTTTTAAATTTCAGCATATTATGGGGGTACAGATGTTTAGGTTACATATGTTGCCCTTCCTCCCCCCACCAAGTCTGAGTTTCAAGTGTGTCCATCCTTCGGATGGTGTGCATCTATGATAATTTAAAAAGACTTCTTTTCCCCATGTTTCTTTTGAACATGATAAAGGGAAACAGAAAGAAAGGGCATATTGTTTAATACTGGTGTTTTGATTATGTTGATGTTATAAAGAACTAACTAAAACAAATGATATTTTCAAAATTTAGATTTTTTTATTACTTAAATGCAATGTGAAATATCATTTGAGAAAGGTGAAATAAATAAACCAAATGCCAAATAAATATATTGTGGCATTGCCAGAACCTGCTGTGAATATAGATTATAGATTCTGATTGTCTATACATAACCATCTCACTATAACTCCACTTGAGGAGTTCCGGAATGAACTTAGACCTCTGGAATGAAGTGACCACTTTCTAATGATTTCTTCTGTGACTAAAGCTTTTGGGATAGACTCCAAGAGAGCCATCTTATGCTGAATTTTATTTCATAGTGACAAGTTTTATAGCAAGATTCCATAATAGCGATTTTTCAGTTTTTATATTTGAATTATTACTGTGATAAGAAAACGCTGCCTTTCTTGTACTTGTATCTGTACCTGTATAGTTCCTTTGATATGTACATTTTTTGATTGTGTGATTAAGGGATTTTTGCTATATTGTTCAGCCTGGTATTGCAATAAGACACATCCCTTCACAGAGTAGGCTGAGTTACACCCTGAGGATAAAGTTTTCCTACAGCTGCTGTTTACTTAGGGGAGAGGCTTGTCCCTGAGCTCCTGAGACCAGGAAACTAGAAGGAATGAGAGGGTACTCATTGGACATCAGTGCTAGAATTCTTTCTGGACCATCCAGGCATCACGTGACTAAGAGAGGCTTCTGGGTCCTAGAAATACTCTCTACATGGAGCAGCCTGGGATCTCTGAGGAAAGAAATATGGTGTGGAGCTTGTGGCTCCGAATTAACCCTTTGAGACTAAGATCTTGATATTCTCTTCTCTGGGTCAGGAGTATGGAATAGATCAGGTTTTAAGGGCAAATTAGTTAAAACAAATAAACAACAATAAAAACAATTTACGTTTTTATAAGCTGAACTGTTTTATCTCTTTGACTTACTTTTGCTTTCTTTTTCTCTTTCTCCCTCAGCATCTGTTAGAGGCAGAATTGTATACCCCCTCCCCAAATTCCTTTGTCGAAGCTATAACCCCTAGCACCTTGGAGTGTGACTGTATTTGGAGATAGGGCCTTTGAAGAGATAATTAAGGTAAAATGAGGCCATTAGGGTGGGAACTATTCGAGTCCGACTGGTGTTCTTATATGAAGAGAAAATTTGAACACACAAAGTGACACCAGGGACATATGTGTCAGAGGAAAGACCATGTGAGGACACAGTGAGAAGGTGGCCATCTGTAAGCCAAGGAGAGAGGCCTTAGGAGAAACTACCTTTATCTCTAACACCTTGATTTCTTGGACTTCTAACCTTCAGAACTGTAGAAAATAAATTTCTGTTGTTTAAGCTACCCAGTCTGTGGTGCTTTGTTATGGTAGCCTGAGCAGACTAATATAGCATCTAACAAAGCATCCCTTTGAAGCATCAACTGGGTTCATCAGTGCTGAAGGGAACCTGCAGAAGGGATTCTCATCCCCTCTCAGAAAGGGATTCTCGCCCCCTCTGAGGAAGGGCTTCAGTATAGGAGTGGGACAGCCCAGGGCACAGAAATCAGGGGGAAAGAATACCAAGGGGCAGGTAAAATTTGTGACCTCCATGTCTTGTTGCTTTTGCTCACTATGCGTGGGGGTTCTATTTTTATTTTTAAGAAAGAAAGAAATTCCCTTCTAATTACCAATTGTAAACCGAGCTATAAAGAAAGGAAAGTCAGAAGATTAAGGTGAATTATATTGACCAAATCATTTTCATTTTGTGTAGTTTTAAATACAGTTGTTTATAATCTATGTGAGTTAAAAAAAAACCACAAACAAACTACTTTTGAGTCCTGGGAGAATGCTTACTTATAAATTGTCATAATTCTAAGAGATCACCTTTTCCTTCAGCAGATATTTGTAGAAACCAGCAGCTGAAACGAAGAAACGAAACAGCGGAGACTCACATGGACCATCATATAAATTAGACACCTATTCCCCATGGCTGAAGCTATCAGATAGTTCACATTGCTTAAGTATAACAATCTCAGAATTTGGGGAGAGTCTAAAACCAAAGGAGGTGTGTTTTTGTACTCAGAAAGTATTACATGAGGCAACTCTATACCACTTACAGTTATTAGAAGATAGTTTTAGAGTGTTTTTATTTTATTGTATTTTCTATATATGTGTTTTCAATATTCTAATTTTCCTTGATCCTCTGAATCGTTCAATATTCTACATTATGATTATTATAGAATGGATTATTAAGTAATTAAAAAGTTCCAAACATTCTGATTTCATACAAACCTTGATTTTCAAGTTTTCCAATCAAAGAAAAGAAAAGAAAAAAAATGATAAAATTACCTGCCCTATGTGATAGATTACTTTTTTCCCTCCTTTCAAATCAGGAAAAGGGCCTCCAAATTCTAGAGGGAAATAATTTTTCATGCCTTAAGGAAGAAGTCCGCTATTGGTTCAGGCTGGCTAAACCCTAGGGATTGATGTTGGCATTTCTATCCTAACTCTTCACTGTATTAATTTCCTATTAGTACAAATTACCACAAATTTAGTGGCTTAAAACAACACAAATTTATTCTTTTACAGTTCTAGCAGTCAGAAGTCTGAAATTGGTATAACTGGGCTAAAAATGAAAGTGTTGCCTGACCTATGTTCCTTCTAGAGGCTCTAGAGGAGAACTGATTTCCTTGCCTTTTCCAGCTTCTAGGGGCTGCCTGCATACCTTGGCTTGGGGGTCCTTCTTCCATCTTTAAAGCCAGCGGTGGAGCATCTTCACATCTCTCTCTCTCTCTGCCCTCTGCTTCTGTCATCACATCTCCTTCTCCGACTGACTCTCTGGCTCCCTCTTGGAAGGATCCTTGCGATTACATTGGGCCAATGGATAATCCAGGATAATCTTCCATTTTAGGATTTTTTACTTAATCACATATGCAAAGTTTCTTTTGCCATTTAAGGTAAAATATTTATAGGTTCTGGATATTAAAACATGGACATCTTTGGGGCGGGGGTCATTGTTCTGCCTGTTACATCCGCACAGTCTGAAGCCCTTGAATGGATCTGTCGAGACCCATAAAGAGTGGGTTAACTGACTATCTCTGGAATTTTAAAGGTCAGACTTGTGGAGTATGAGTATGCAGTTGCAGTCAGATTTAATAGGTGTCTCTGATTTAATATAGAACTGCTGTTTATATAAAACATGGGCCCGATGGGTGAGAATTGATAGAGGAAATACATGTCTACAACCCATTATATGTACATTTTAGGACCCACCTGTGTTTCAGATTTTTATTTTAAATTTTTTTCTTTTTTTCTCGTTTTCGTTTTTTCTTTTTTCTAGTTTCAGATTTTTAAAAGGTAATGTGGTTCATAACTGTATATTATATAATGTTTCCAGTGGGGTATGTAACTAGATTAATTACTATTTCTGTAGTAAAACATGAATATTCATACTAAGATAAATAAAGATCGTATGCAGCCTTATATCAGTTCACGTCGGGTTTTGGCCACCTCTTGATTTGCAAAAAATGTTCAGTTTTTAGAATATTTTTGACTTTGTAATTGTGCACGGTGTCATTGTGTAGGGAAGACCAAGAGCCAGAAAATACACACATGCATACATATATTAATACATGTGCACATACCTGCACAAACAACTTTAATATCATTGTCAAGTGAGGGTTAGGTTGAAAGTTGTGCATGGAAAGAAACCAAAAAGAAAGGTAGGGTGAGATATAACTAAAAGTTTACTAAGTGTTCTATCATAGATTAAAGTGTTTTTCCTGCTTGAAGAAAAGGAATTCTTCTTGTATAGTTAGAGAAAACAAAGATGATTAAAGTACTAGAAATTTTCCTTGGTACAGATCTCTTAGTTATGCCAATATTTATCAGGAAATTTACCCTGGGGAAAAGACACTTTTTTCTTAGGATTATGGAAAACAGCTTTTCCATATGTTGTCAGAGCTCTGGGAGGGGGTAAGGAAGATCCATCATATGTTTAAGGGAGGCTCCGAAGAAGTCCCAGTGTAGGGAAGCACAGCAGAGTCCCTGAAATGATGTTACCATGAGCAAAGAAAGATTGGGCCCGTGGGCTAGTCCTGACTCTGAGTCAGGAATTAGGACGAAGAAGAGTAGATGGTTTTAGGTGTGTGAGGTGGCAGGTGCTAAAAAGCTGTCCTGACAGCTCTCTAGACGTTGCCTTGGCCAAGGAAGTGGCTGTGTGTGTGAATTGAAAGAACTGGTTGGTCTCTTGGTGTCTGGATCTTCTGAGGTATGGAGCACTCTTGACTGAGTTTAATACAAAAAAAAATTGTCCTCTATATCAATAAGGAAAGGCTACACCATACAGCAGTGACAAAAAGCTTCTAAGTCTTAAAGCAATAAAGTTTTTCTCCTTTGTTCTCTCTATATGTCTGTCTACTCCTGGCATTACCAGTAATCTTGGCAGAGAGAAAGAGAGCTCCATGGGTGTTGCACTACCAACTGACTGCTCTTCCCTAGAACTGATGCATAACGCTTCTGCTCCAACTCATTGACCAAAACTGTCACGTGCTGCCCCAAAACACAAGGAGTGCCAGGAAATGAAATCCTGTCCTCTGAAGGTGGGAGAACCAGGAATATTTGACAAATGACACTAATAACTATAACGTCTTTCTTTGAAGGAGTGCGTATCTAGACATGTTCTCAGAATCAGCAAGAATAGAAGAGTTGGGCTCAATCTCTGTGTCTCAGATTTCAGTTAGTTTTACCAGGAAGAGTGGAGTTCTCTCTCCACAACTCTCACTTCTCACCATTTATTCCCCACAGCCAGCAGTCCAGAGACTGAAACTTATTCTGACCCCTGCCCTGGGGTAACTTCAGATAGGGTGGCAGAGACCAAAAATCAAAGGAGTTTTTACCCCAAGGGTCAAAGTTTTGAAGTGAAGTCTTTTCCACTGACACGGGAAGTAGAACCTGATTGACCTCACTTCAGGAGTAGAGTGCTTTGTTGAGCAATCACACTTCAGACTCAACCCCAAAAGGAAGCTTCTGCTTAGCAGCCACGCCCTCTAGTGTAATCTCTTGGGGTCCTATTTCTCCCCATGACCCCATCCCCACCATATACACACATTTGCACATTCTCCGTAAGTACTTATTACACAGAAATCCCTGGATGTACAAAGCGGGGAGGGAGCTGGGGCCTGTAGGTACGCGAGTGCTTAAGCCTTGCACTGAGGATATGAATGGGCCCCTTTGATACACCTCAATGGTATAATTACACAATCAGGAGTTCAGACAAACTTTCTGTCTTCTTATTTGTGAATAAACATTAACATTTGCTTGACTGTCTCGAGGGGCTTAGAATTGCCCATATTTTGTTCTCTCTCTTGATGGCCGAATATGGATGCCGTGGAATTGGTTTGTAACAAGCAATAGCAAAATGTAAAGGATTGTTGCTTGCAAATGTATTAACTTAAAACAGTCTACTGCACATACAAGGAAATATTATATGTATGAGCTGTGCAGTGTTCCAAGTTTATTTAACTATAAGACACTATAGTGCTTGGAGTCAAATGTTAAGTGGTTAAATAAAATATGCATTACATGCTCACGATATCCAATTGATATTGATTAATGTACTGCAACTGAATAGTTTCCTCTTGCAGACTATCACAAAATATCTTCTTTTCTTTTATTGCTGTCCTTATATTATCATCTGCAGGTGAGAAATTCTTCTCTTTCTGCAGTGCTATTGTATAAAGTGCTTCATCTCACTCTGGTAAGACAAAAGATGACTTTTTAGAGATGATTGCTGAAAATGCCACATTACACTACTTGCTGTTTCCCATGATTTTGGCATTAAGTAGGATGAATAAATAACTTGCTTTGCAGTTGTTCATTTCTCTTGCAACTAGTCATTTGACACACTGCATTTTCTATTTACCAAGTTTTATTCTACAAATATATTTGTGTTCTCATAATTATTTAATAGCAGAGCAGGGATACAAAATGGCTAGGTAGTCAGGAGACTTGGAGTTGAGTTCCAGTCTGTTACTAAATGCTTATAATTCTCAGTGTCAATAAACCTCCATGATCCCTGCTTTTACCTATAAAATAAATATCTTAAATAACTCCAAGTTTCACTTTAATTCAAAAATGATCTGATTTGATATATTCATCAGCAATTAAAAATATTAGGTTAGCAGTTACTGTAATTATTTGGAATCTAAATTTCAGTCATCGAAAATTTTTAGTTTCTGTTAACATAATTGAGATTGATATTTCATTTACATAACTTATATATATATTTTATTTATAATTTAATTTACATATTCATATGTATGACATAACATGTAATATATAATTAGTAATCTAATCAACTTATATGTGTATTTATCTATAATTTTGGTTCATATTCTATATATAAGCATAAACTTTTTGCCTCCCTACTATATATATTAACATAAAAAAACTGAATTAAGTTTATTAAATTAGTAAAAAGGATAAACCAAAAAGAGGTATAATAATTCATGTAGAATTTGTTTTTAATTTAAACATATTTCTTGAAGAGTACTGAGTTATTTGCCCACAAATTATTAGCTCTTTAACATGGAAACTTAGAGGGAGGAGGAATGCCCAAGAAAATTTAATTCTAAATTATTGGGATGCATTCCCCAATAAAGTCTCACCACCATATTTGAAGGAGAGGGTGAAGATTTATAATTTTCTCTTCAATTACATAAAGGATTATTATGTAGAAGAATAAGTTTATTCTGTGTGGCTCTAGAGGCTAGAACAGAGTCAATTACTATTTATTTGTTCTTTTCTTTTTTTCGGTAAACATTTATTGAGTACCTTCTCTGCAATATGCTGCGGATGCAGGACAGGACCCTGCTTTGAGGGCTCATTGGACTGGAAAGTTATGGGAAGGTGATTTTTGTTACAATATGAGGAAGAACCATGATTTTTGCAGTGAAATAGGGTAGTGAGCTCCCCATTATCAACACTATTTTGGGAAGGAATGGATGAAAATTTGTTAAGGATATTGCAGGAGGGAGTCTTTGCCTCAAGGAGAGGAGGGGCTAGTTAATTAGTGAGTCACTTGATTCTGTGAAAAGTACACGTGAGTACAGTGGGTTTGCTTTGACTGATTTATTATACAATTTAAGGAATGCTTTTCCACTTAATATATCAGGTAAGCATTTCTTGGGATAATATACCTTTTTTAAAAAAAACTAATCAACCCTAAAAAAAAAATCACAATTGGCCTGTGAAAAAAGGTAAAGACAATCTCTGTTGTTGGAATACCACCAGTTGGCCAATTAGGCCTGTAGCAAGAGGTTCTCTGTTTACAACATCAGTTAATGAAAAAAAAAAAAGAAAGAAAGAAAAAAAAAAAAAGGAATGTGGGAATAATGAGGCGAAAAAAAACAAATGAACAAAACTTACTGACTCAGGTTTTTCTAGGTACTTTAAATGATTTTTAAACTTTAATAAAATGTCCAAATGCCCTGTGTTTGTTTTATATTACTTCTTCGAAATGTTGGATAAAAGGCATGCTCCATAGGAAAGGATACATGCTTGATATATATTTTCCATTGATAGCATTAAAATATTTATTTCGTTACTGAGATGCTTAATACTTATGTTAATTATAGCTATTGTATAAGTCTGCTCAAATATAGTACTGATGCAAGGGCTTCATCTCATACTATCCCCAGTTAGCCAGACAAACTGTGGATAAAAGTACCCACCCCCTAACATTGTCAGAAGGAATAAATAATATGACAGCTTATTAGTGCCCACTTCTAGACAAAAGTGACTATTGACTTTAAAGAGTTATTTCTTAAATAGCATTTTAATGTTGTATCAACCTAAGGAGGCAATTTGAGTCTACTCTTTATTAAAAAGTGCACTGGAACGTTTTTATGAATGTTTAGGGTTTAATTATGTCTTTTTGACTATAGCGTCCCACCAGAATATTCTATCTTCCAGACACAAATCCACTAATAACATTCATGGTACTTCCATAAGCCATTCATTATAGGTGAGTGACTAATGTATGTTCTAGGTGAACAAAGGGCAAATAATTGATAATGGAATCTGAGGTAGGAAGGGGTCGCTTAGACTCTGGAGCAAAGCAGGCAGGTTTGAATCCAAGCTCTGCCACTTATAAATAGTGATGGGTATGTTAATTTATTGAATCTATTTCCTCATTTGTATAATGGCAAAATAACAATTTCTTCACAGTTTTCTGTGGGAATCAAATGAGATAATGCTTGTAAGCTGCTTGACATTTATACGATGCCATTATAAATGATGACGGTAAAACATGTTACACAGCCACAGCTATAAACCTTATGGAATGGTATTGAATCTCAGCTCCCAAATTCAGAAGGGCAAGAAATATAATTTTACTTTTTTAAAAAGACCCTGAAATCTCATCGTAGTTCCCTTTCCACTGGGGTAGATCTCCTACCCTGGATTTTCACTCCCTGTTTACTAGCTTGCGTCAGCATTATAAAGGAGTTGGCAGTGCCAAGACTGTGGGAAGACATTTCTTCATCATAACTCCCAACCCACCAAGTTACCATTACTCTGCCTGCTTCGACCCTTTGGATACAATCACTATCTTTGCAACTTCTATGCAGCTCTTCTGACATAGGACACTGAATATGTCAATGGTTCTATCTGCCTATGAATCATACAGCTGCTCCTTCTTCAGGGTCTGGCCTTGAAGTGCCCCTCGGCTGTCTTAGTAATAGATTCCTTTTGTGTACCTACAGCCTTCTTTGTTCTTACTGCCTTTCTTAGTCCTTTCTCCTATGAGAGCTAGGGATGTTTCTTCTTCAAGTCAGGTAGGATTGTCTCTCTTATGTTTATTTTATACAAGATATATTCCAGATATATCTGCATCCCAAATTCTTGAAACATCTAAATTCCCCTAAGAGTTTAAGATTTTTGGAAAAGAAATTCTAGAAAAACTATCAGGTAGTTTTGTAGCTCTCCATGCTTCCCTTGAAGTCAAGATTGAGGGAGCAGGGGAAGGAATATATTGGGAAAAAAGTAGTGTTGAATGATCATCAAAAATTTTACCCTTACACTTGCCAACTTGATGTTTATTGGCATTAATATGCATGTCATTCAGAATCCATTGTGCCACATGTTCAACAAATTCCAAGTGTTTTATTAGGATTCTGCTAATAATTGTGGGAAGAGTTGCAAAAAAAAGATGGTTCTGCTACTGATAAATGTAGACTTTAGAGGAAGAGGAAATGTATGCACAGGAAAAAATTGACATGAAGAAATATGAATTAAAAGATTATAAATTGAACAAGGGGTTCTGTCCCAGGGTTTTCCTAATGGGAGGAGAGGAGGGTAGTCTATATAGTTTGACATGTTTTCTGAAGGTTCTGTTTGATGTCTCTTACCTTCTTTCTTCATTTTAGAATCAGCATATAAAAGGCTAACTTGGATTTCACCAAGTACTAGTAAAATGATGGACAGTTTATTAATAAGGACTATCTGGAGATAGCATTGTAAGCTTTAAGCAAAACGATTAAAAGTAGTAATTTAGCTAGTATCATTTGGTACTCGGGCCCACACAGGATCTAATGGAAGAGGAAGACACTGGGCTTAGGTAGGAACAAATTGCTGATAAATATGAGGTGACGAAGAATGGACTTGGGGTGGGGGGTGGTGACCAAGACATAGGAGGACATCCTTAAAGGTTCATCATCAGAGCCAATGTTTTTGTAGATTTTATGGTGTGGTCGATGCTGTTCTGAGCACTTTTCTTACATTCACTCACTGAATCCTTGCAATAACGCTATGACACAGACAACTCTCTTGTCCTCATGTTAAAGATGAGAGTGAGACACATGGTCAGTCCTCCAAGTCACACAGGTAAAAGCAGTGGAGATAGGATTTTAACCTGGGTGGTGTGGCTCCGCAATGCTGGTGTCAGCCCCTTCTTAAGCAATTGCTGGGCAAATAAAAAGAGCCTAGAACAGATTAGATCTAGGTGGTAAAGAAGCAGAAGTCAAGGCTGGTTCCCCGGTTTTAATCCTGGATGACTGAAAGGACTGTAGCAATAATGATGCAAAAAAAGTGAAATGGATGGGATCTTGTTTCATTATTTAGGTTATCTGACAGATTATACAAAGGTATATGTATTTTAATTGTTTTGTATAGTTTGTGAAAGTCCCTATTGTTTAGGCAGTTTTTTCTCCCTATAACATCCCCTTCCAATCTCCTGAAATATATAGTCCCTAGTATCTTCATGAGAAAAAGAAGTTTTCCTATAATCCGGGGGGTATCTTAGAAAATGAAGCAAGAGTTTCTTGTGCTAGTGTCTTTGTGTTTACTGGTAGCATTTAATTTTGTCATTCTCAGACAATGATTTTTTTGCTTCTCCCCTAACCATCTTGTTGATGGATATTAATTTGGAAATGAATTATCTTTAGTAAGGTTTGTAAGAATTAATTGGCAGGGAGTATTCTATTCATGTGTCTCAAGCTGGTGAGTGTTTTTTTTTTTTTTTTTTTAAATCTCCCAGAATTCCAGTGCTAAGATTGTGAGTTTTAAGGTGAATGTGATTTGGCTCTGTCCTTTGGTTCTATTTTGTTGCTACCATTTTGCTGAACTTCAGATGATTGACAGCAGTATTTGGAGTTTCCTATAATGGCACTCTAATACTAGCAGAGTTTCAAATTACTTTAATGAAAAAGATTCATAGAGTGCCTGAAATTGGTTATTTTGATATGTAAGATGCTAGGTACATGAGCAGTGAGATACACTTACAGCAGAATTTCCTTTGCTAAAATGACCCATTTTTGCTACTCTCTTGAAATCAATACCACTTCGAAATGTCATTAAGACAGGCGCAGACCATTTAAAAAAAAAAAAGTGCACTACTCAATGTATCTTTAATTCCTAATAGTGATACAAAAAATACACAGTGGTTCATTAGTATTGACAAAAGAACTGCTATGTAATTCTCCAGGATATTGATGATCACAATTAGAAGTGCTTTAATAAATATGCATGTTTGAGCTGAGTGCAAAGATACTTTTGATACCTTATCTTTCTCAGAACAGGGTTTTGTAGCTTTAAGAAGAAATCTTTTTGTTAAATTAACTTGATGAAAGCTATAAGTCAGCAAGTTTGGTGAAAATGCTGTGAGACTATAAGCACAATGAAGGCAGAGACAATGTTCTGTGGATTCTTGTGTTTCTAGAGCTTGGTCATTGTGACTAGCAGAGAGTCAAGAGTTCAATAATTGTTTAATGAAATAGATTGCAAATAAATGTGGAGAAGACTTGTGAATTAAATAGGGAGTCATAAATGAGCCAAAGGCAGACAATGAGCTCTTATAAATAACAGAATCTCACTCATTAAATCTGGCCTTTAAATTGTGGGTTTTCTTAATGTAGCATTTAAGTTATGTATACAGAATGTCAGGTTTTAGTAATGGCCAAAAAACATATGAAAAAATGCTCATCATCTCTAATCATCAGGAAAATGCAAATCAAAACCACAATGAGATATCACCTATCTCCAGTGAGACTGGCCTTTATCAAAAAGTCCCAAAACAACAAATGTTGGCGTGGATGTGGAGAGATAGGAACACTCATACACTGCTGGTGGGACTGCAAACTAGTGCAACCTCTGTGGAAAGCAATTTGGAGATACCTTAAAGAGATACAAGTAGAAGTACCATTTGATTCAGTAATCCCGTTACTGGGCATCTACCCAAAAGAACAAAAGTCGCTCTATGAAAAAGACACCTGCACCCGAATGTTCATAGCAGCACAATTCACAATTGCAAAGATGTGGAAACAACCCAAATGTCCATCAATACATGAGTGGATTAGTAAACTGTGGTATATGTATACCATGGAGTTCTATTCAGCTTTTAAGAAACAATGGTGATATAGCACCTCTTGTATTCTCCCGGAAAGTGCTGGAACACATTCTACTAAGCGAGGTATCCCAAGAATGGAAAAACAAGCACCACATGTACTCACCATCAAATTGGTATTAGCTGATCAACATTTAAGTGCACATATAAGAATAACATTTATTGGATGTTGGGCAGGGGGAATGGGAGGGGGTAGAGGGCATGGGCATGTGCACAAACAATGAGTGCGATGCGCACCTCCCGGGGAATGGACACACTTGAAGCTCGGACTTGCGGGGGAGGAGGGGGCAAGGGCATCATACGTAACCTAATCATCTGTACCCCCATAATATGCTGAAATAAAAAAAAAAGAATGTCTGGTTTTAAGAAATCACATTTTTGCCACATGGTGGCACCCTTGCCGTTATGATGGCATTTTTAACTAACTCCAAGCTGAAGGATTGAATTTGATTTTGACACATACCATTAAATGCTCATCTTTTGATGAAATGTACATGAGGCATTATGCAATTGACCTATAAAGGTATGAAAAAACATTATATATGCATTTTTTCTGGTGGTAGTTTAAGAATAATCCTAAATTTAAGAATAACTCCTCCATTCATAATGGTTACTCCTTTCTGTACCATTAACCTTCCCCGATCAAGTGCAAAATTAGTTAAAAATAAATCTGAATTAATAACGAGGTGATTCAAGTAAATTGGAAAAGGCAAGTTGATATAATAGTCTTAAATTTTATGAAAATTTATTTCTCATAACCGTTAAAGGTTTGTGATCTTCAGCTGCTTCCTCTGAGCTATACTGGAATTCTCATAATTGAGATGAAATTAGGTACTTTCTTTTGGGAAGGACATTTTCAACATGGCTTCTTGATATTTGCTTTTGTCCATAGCTACATGGGGTCTATATTGAGACTTGTCACTGATAGACCTAGGTTTATCATGCCAGAGGCATGCAATTCAAGGGACCTCTGAGGTTCAGGCTATTGAATCACACTTTAGCATGGACGTATACTGGCATGTGAGGCCACAGTGAGGTAGTATTGATTTGGGTACCAATGGACTGCTCAACCTTCTCTTAATACTTCCCTATGGGATCTTAAACAAACACTGAGATTGTTTCTCATGTTAGATACCCTTGCATAAATTTGGAAGACAAGAAGCTGGTTATTTTCATCTAGTATGCCTTCTCTCCTGTTTTCCTGCTTTGAGCTCAAAGTTATTAGAACATTGCCTTCCTGTTTAATACAGGAAAAATTATTTAAAAATGTAAATTAAATGGGTATTCTTAGGAAAGCATAAACTGTTGTCTTCTTTGGGAAAGATGTGTCTTCTTTTGATTAGGGATTATGCATTCTGGCTCCTTTCTTAGTTGATATATGTTTAAAATCTCTCAGTGAAGAAGTACAGAATTAAAAAAAAAACAAACAGAAAACTTCTGTTGATATTAAATTACAGATATTGGGCTGCCTAGTCATGTTGTCTGGGCCAAAACATATCTGTCTTCAGTATTCCCCATTCTTCCATGCTTTGCTTGTAAAATACTTTATTGCAATTCTCTATTTTATCCTACAGTAACTTATTTAGCCTTGTACTTTGTTTTAAATGTTGAATATTCTTCTAGATTCTTTTGTATGTTGGAAATGTAATTAATCATCCACTTTCTTCTCATTTATATTTATAACATATTACAAGACATTAGTTAAATACCTAGAATCCAATAAATCTTAAGCTTATATATTACAGATTTACAGCTCAATTTTTTGTAAGGCATTTGTATCTTATCCAGAAAGTAAGTAAAAGAGGTAAACACATTAATTAAGAAGGCATGAAGATTCTTAGGCTGCAGTTTTGAGAGAATTAAATGGATTATGGTGCCATTGCTTTTTCTAAGGTACCTCTGAAAAATCTTTTCACCTTTGTAGAAGTAGTGTGTGACTTTGCAGGAGGTCACAGTAGGTACTTTGTTGAACACACACAGAAGAAACCTGGGAATAGAATATGAATCCTGCTTTATGGGGAAAAAACTCTTAGCTGTTGGCCTTAGTAATTTTCTGGAGGCCAAATATATTCTATATAATCTTTATCCCCACAAAACTTACAAAGGCTAGTCGGTCAGACTTTGTAATTATTGTCAGTTGATTTTCAAAGTACAAATTCATGGCTTAGAGTCCAGGGTTCCACTCCTAATTTCACTGTTGCTCACAAGTTGATTAAACACATAGAGACCTATGCTTAAATATGAGTTGGAAGGATATGTTCTTCTGAGTCATTGAAATCTAGCTAATCTAACTTAGAGTTTGAGTAATATTGCGTTTAGTGTAAGATTGTGTTGGAAACATGAATTATTGCATCAGAGTGTCATCACCAAGAACAATTCAGAATTATAAATATGTTGCCATGTTCTCTGGATAGGTCAAGGAAATCGCTCTAACCTTTGGGATTACAATGATTATTCTTTGAACAGTTGTAAAAAATACATTCTGTAATTTTTGTCTCCAGGAAAGTCATGCTCTTTAAGGAAAATGCTGTACCCATTTTAATTCAATGTGTATCACAGGAAGTATTTTAGGGAGTTAGGCTAAGCATTATGGTGGTGTCCTTAGTATTTTGTCCTATCATCAAGTAATGATGATCCTAGATGTTTCCTCAACTTTCTCCATTTCAAAATTTCCCTAAATTTCAGCTAAAAGCAACTACAGACTTTACAATGACCTAACAAAATTCTCAAAATATTTGAGCACAGGGGAAGATAAAAGGATAGAGGCCCAAGGCACTCTTCTTTCCCTCCTAAGTTCAATCCTTTGCTTTTAAATACTTAGTCATTAAAATGAAGCTGTTTTATCTTGGAAGACAATGAAACTTTAGTGTATCAATTTAATGAACATTCTACTAAAATAAGTATATTTGGAAAACTGGGTAGTTCATTGTAATTTCTTTTCTGTAGTAAAGGGACACTTTTTGGAAGCATTTAAACTGGGCTTTTAGATGTTTAGGGTGGTGTTCAGAGGATGCAACACCAGAGGGGCATGAGCCGATGTGAGAAGTCAGGCTGATAGCAGGACACATTAGAAATTTACTGTGCTACAGATTGGTAGAAAATTTAGTCATGATAACTAAGTTACTAAAGATGGATATTTTAAAATGTATTTCTAAGGGTCATTAACACTTCACCATTTCCATGTTTATTAGTCTCGCATTGGTGATAGATTTTTGCTCTGTATTATTTTTACTTGAGTGGCCTTAAAAACCAAGGGTGTGAAGAAATTAATGTAAACTTTTGATAAAGAGATCTGCTGTATTTTGATAAAGAGAGGCTAGTAGCATGGACTAATAGGGTAAAATAAGGGAGATAGGTCTGAAATATCAGTTTAGAAAAGACAAATAATGCTGGCAGATATTTGAAATAATTCATCCATCAGATTTAAACCGATATCCGGTATTTGACAATCTATAGGTGTATCTATTGGCTTAGTTTATTTATTCCCCCATTTTTAGGATAAGAACTCTGATAAAGTCTTCTGATTCTGTACTCAGAGGCTTTTTGGACTCTAAGTCTACCTCTATAATGACATCTACCTCAACCTGTATTGCACATATGATCATTGAAAAATGATGAGTCTGTTAAATTTTCTGCTAATGAAATACCCACTGGGACACCCAGGCACTTAGCTCAGGTGCTGTGGAACTACCTCTAAAGAGAGGAAGTATTCGACCTGTTTTGTGCTAAGCCAACAGAAACATTAGAAACCAATTAGCCAAGGTCACTTAATGTGATCAGGGTAATTCAGATGGACTAGAAGTCCCAGTTCTTTTAAATCTTTTTTCTGTGTACATTGAAAAAAAAAAAAAACCGTAGATGATGAAAAAAAGGGTGTCAAAGAAAATATTACTCTTTGGTCAGCTCAATCAAGGATAGTCCTAAAACAGAACTGAAATAGGTGGCTTCCTCATCTAGGCATTGGACCCGAGGGAGCTGTTTGCAGTTAGCTTATGCAACCTGGGCACTGTGCTGTGCTAATAATTGAAGTTCATCTTTGTGAGATTTCAGCAGAGCCTGGTGAAAGAGGTTGGTCATTAAAGGCAGGAAGCACAGCAACCTTAGTAAATACAGTAGAAAGAAATGTAATTTTCTTTAGTAAGGTGTTGAGAAGAGAGCTTTTGAAATTTATCTTAATTTAGCCTTCGAAAGATGTGACCTTGCTCCTACATCTTGCTGTAGAGTTGTCTTTTGATGTACTTGCTTTACATACTAAGGCAGACGACTGTGTTCCCTTAATTGAGTTTGTGTTCTATTGCTTTCACGGTAAATTCTATTTTAGTAGCTTTATAAATTGACCATAAAAACCCATACTAGACTGAAATTCCAGGGATGCAGGAGAAACCTATTTCTTTTCTTTAAAAAGACATTTATTTATAAGAGTCAAGGTCATGTAAGCATTAATTTTATTAACTCTTATTGTTTTTCCTCCTCAGAAAAATAATATTCTCCAACTTTCAGTAAAGAGCACATATCATTAGTTATGTAAGTGTGGAATATAGTGTAACAATCACCAAAATCTGATTTTGGAAACCCTGGAGAGAAGTAGTACCTTGAGAAGCTGAGTGGTAGAGCAATCTGCCAGGAAATAGGGGCTTTAATGGGGCAGATAGTATGCAGTGGGCACAAGTCTATTTGAGAGAGCTTTTGAGAGGAAATCCTGAAAGTTGCTAAGCCAGGAACTGAAAATGTCATGATGAAAAGAGGAAAGCACGTCAAGCCAAATGGGTTCCCTTTCTTGAACTCTTTAAAAATCTCCTACAGCTAGCCCCTTATTTTTTTATTTTTTATTTTTTTTCCACTGTCCTAGACTTGAGGCTGGGAGAAACATTGCCTCGTTACACACATTCCCCTGGGCCTTTCCTCAGTTCAGTCTCACTTCTGCTTTGTGGTCTTTTTCCTCCACCCCTGACCCTTTTCTGATGTCCACATATTGAACATACATGTTGGCTAAAATGCATAGCTAAATGTTGCTGTGGTCTGTGGGAGCAGTGGTGACCAGATGAAGATATGTTAGAATAAAGCACAAGTGCTGTTTTCTGACGCTCAGGTGTCTAGGCAGCTGGTCGCTGGCCGATCTTAGCTAGATATTTGCTGTTCTTATTTTCCATTCATTCACAAATCTCCCTCTTTTTTCCCCTAGAGCTTGACCCATAGGTTTGTGGTTTTTACAGGTATATTCCAATTAGTATACTTATAAGTATATAACTATAAGCATACTTATAACAGACACATGAGGGGATTTGATAGAAAGGAGGAGAAGGCAATGGGAAGATGGATGCAGAGATTGGAGTGATGTGGTCACAAGCCAAGGAAGCCAAGGATTACTAGATGTTGGAAGAGGCAAGGAAAAATTCTCCCTTAGTGCTTCCAGAGGGGGGTGTACTTTTGCCTATGTCTTGATTTTGGACTTTTGGCTGCCAGAACTGTGAAAGAATAAAATTCTGTGGTTTAAAGACATCTAATTTTTGATAATTTGTTGTGGTAGCCATAGGAAACCAGTATAGATTTTGGTACAGGAAAGTGGGGTGCTGCTGTAACAAGTGCCTAAAAATGTGGTTTTAGAATTGGATAGTGGGTAGAGACTGGGAGAATTTTGAGGCCCATGATAGATAGAAAAAGCCCAGATTATTGTGAGTGCTTGGAAGGAAGTGAGGAACATGCTAGAGAAAGCTTCTATCATCTTAGAGAATACATATAATGCCATGAGCAAGACTGTTTTTGGAAAAGACTCAGAAGCAAATGAGGAACATGTTATTGTAAGCCAGAGAAAAGATAATCATTGTCAGATAAGTAGAAGAAAATTTTGGCTGAATTGCGTTCTACAGTTGTATGGAAAACAGAAATTGTCAGTGATGGACTTTGGATATTTAGCCAAGGAGATTTCCAAGCCAAGTTTTAAAGGTGTTGCTTTGTTTCTTCTTTTTGATTACAGTAAAATAAAGACATAAATTAAGGAAAGAACCATTAAGGCAAAAGAAACAAGCACTTGGTGATTTGGGAAATTTGCAGCTTACTCAGCTTGCAAAGGATGCTGCTGTTAGGAAAGCATGCCTGAGACACGATGGTTAGCAACACAGTGGGCATCTGGCAGTTTTGTCCTAACTGAAACTATTCCTATAGCAATCCTAACACATTCTATTTAATTCTTGATCTGAGAGGGCTATGTTAATAGTTCTAGATCCTGGCTGACCATTAGACTCATCTGGATGCATTTAAAAATCATAACTCTTGGAATCCCCCTCAAATCAATAAATCAGAATTTGAGGTAGTATAATCCCAACAACAGTATTTTTAAACCAGTGGACTAGAAGGAAAGCCAAGTGAAAATGATTGAATGTCCCATCAATTCAGTGTAACCACATAATCTGCAGGAGGAAAATATCATACTGAAAAACCTAAACTAAAGAAACTGCCATAGTTAAGAAAAGGATTTTAGTTCTTAGCTTCCAGGCAACCAAGGCAAGCAGAGCAGGTTGTGCAACATAGTCTACTTAAAGGACATATTAATAGTTGTTTAGGGTTAAAACTTCTTCCCCAGATAGAAGGAATTGATTGCATGAGTATGCATTCAAAGGCATAATGGCTCATGTCTTAGACAACAATTTCATAATATTAAAAAAATGCTTTCATATATTGTTATTGCTTTTGTTTATTTTCAACAAAAGCTGAAAAATATTTCATCATGGATGAAGAATTGACAGTGGTGTGATGCTATTCACTTACTCTGATTTTTCCGTAACATGTTGGTTTATACATGCTAATGATACTGCATGATCATTGTTTAGGCAACCATGTAAATGACCCTATTGGAAAATGCTACATATAACCCAGATTGGCTTAAACAATCCTGAGATCTTCATTCTTCCCCAGTGGGGTTGCTTTGAAGATCAGCCTGATATGTGTATCACTTGATAAGTTTTGGAACTGTATATTGTAAGTCAATACTTGCTCTGTAATTTAGATGTGTGACCTTAGAAAAGTTGCTTAATTGCTTTGTGGTTCACTCCTCATTTTCAAAATAGTAGTAATGATCTCTCTTTAAAGAGTTATTATGAGGATTAGGTGAGATGTATACATGTAGAAATCCTGAAATGGTGCCCAGTACACAGTAGGTACTCTATAAATGTTGGTGGAGATTCTTGTTATTATATAAACTGACCCACTGTGGAATTATTGTTTCCTTTGGGAACATAAATATGTATATGGTTCTGAATATTTTATTTTATGGATTCTGATACCAAGCTTTTCCAATGAAAGAAATATCAGAATATAGATGTGATATTATGAAATATATATTTGCTCTTCGTCCATCCCCGTTTTCTGTTTTGTTTTGTGCCATACAACCCCTAAAATCCTTGGCATCTCCAAAGTGCCATCTTTTTGTCTGCTAACGTGGACCGATAGCTTCAGGATTGGGGCTGGTCACCTGAAAGACAAACACATGATTAGAGGGTTGGTACTTTCAGCCCTACCCCCCAACCTCTGGGGTGGGGGGGAAGTCAAGTTTATCACCAATGGCCAATGGTTTAATCAATCATGCATGCATAATGAAGTCTCCATAAGTACTCAAGAGGACAGGGTTTTGAGAACTTCTGTGTAGCTGAACACATAGTGGTTCCTGGAGGGCGGTGTGCCCAGGAAGGGCACTGAAGCTCTGTACCCCTTCCCCTGTATGTTGCCCTGTGCATCTCTTCATGTGTATCATTTATAATATCCTTTATAATAAACTGGGAAATGTGCTTCCCTTAGTTCTATGAGCTGCTCCAGCAAATTAATAGAACCCAAAGAGGGGGTTGTGGGAACCCCAACTTGAAGCCAGTTGGTCAGAAGTTCTAGAGGCCTGGATGATTATATTTGAAGTGAGAGGGACTCTTTGGGGGACTGAGCCCCCAACCTGTGGAACATGAGGCTATCTCTAGGAAGACAACATCAGAATTTAATTGAATTGGAGGACACCCAGTTGGTGTCCTATACTGAATTCATTGCTCACTTGGTGGTGGGGAAAACGCCCCTTCTCCCCAACATTTAATCACAGAAGTCTTCTTCTTTGATGATGATTGTTGTGTTGTATGAGAAAATAGGAAAAATGATTTGAATTTTTCCAAACAATAGAATAATGACCTTAAAAATTAAATATTTCATAATCTTATTCTATTTGCATTGCTGTTGGCTTTCTTTTTCTTAGGTACATAAAGAACTTCACTTTAAATAAGAAGAGTGAACCTTGAGACTTGAGCCTTTTTTCTCCCCCTAAACACATGAAGCAAAGGCAAGATAAAAATCTCAAAAATACTTGTTTAATTTATAATAGGGACAGTCATTGGAGCATTAAGAATTTGATATGTTATACCATAGTCTCTTTCATTATATGGATTTCTTTGTAAAAAAGGAACATTACTATGTGTTAGTGAGCTTTTACTACCTTTTCAATCTACCAGCCCTGCCACAAACATCACAACACTGTAACTTCCAAAATATTGTTCCCTTGTAGTACCATTCATAATTCCGCAGATTGTTTGGGCTGCATCCTTTATGGATTATACTGCTGCGATAGCACATATGTGGTTAAATTTCCATGGCTCCACAACACCAATGTTAATTCTGCTCAGGCCTTGGCTGGGTTTTGTGTTTAAGGAATTCAGAGGTGTGTGTGTGTGTGTGTGTGTGTGTGTGTGTGTGTGTGTGTGTGATTTTTTTTCAAAAATAAAAACAAGCATAGCAATTGTTAATATTTATTTTTATAAAAATCTCCATATAAAACTAGCTTAACCGCACCCACAGCTGTCAGTCAGTAGTACAGGAATCAGTCTCAATCTCTCTCTCTCTCACCCCTCCATCTCCTGCTCTGTGTTTCTGCCTCTGTGTCTCTTTAAGAGCAAACATTTATATCTGTGTGAATTTCTGTTGGTAAAAAATGGAAAAATCAGCCTTCTCCTTTATTCTTCTCAAGTATTGATAGGAAATTTAGGGGAAAGAATTATATGCCTGGTGAAACTTGATATTAAACATAAAAAATATTAGCAGGAAATGTGAAGATGAAAAGTATCTTAAAATCTTTACATTGAAATAGCTGGTAGGAATAATCTGTAGCTTAGCAGTCATATTGTTAGACCATCTATATTGTGAATTTCCCACTAACATACAATAACTGACTATGGTTATAAATGTGATTTTCTAGGAAAAATAAACTTCCAAAGGAAATATCAATTTTATGTCTTGCTTTCTAAAATTTCACTGTGTATAAAGTCGTTTGTAATTGCCATTAGCAAAGTCATCGTAATTTGTTTTCCTAGTGCCTGTGGGCTGGATAAACCCCTTTTGTTTTTGGATTTTATATTCACCTTTTCCTGTTTCTTCTGGAAAGTGAGCAAAAGGAACTTGTAAAAGACATAATATGAGTCATCCTTCAACAAAAGATTTCTCTTGAGATGGTACTTGTGAGTGTAAATTGCCTTTTTTCTCTTCTGCTCAAAATAAGGACTAAAGGTTGTTTATTCTGTCTACTGCTTTGGCTATTGTGCCTGTAATCTCTCTCTCTCTCTGTTAGTTTAGTGCATGGCAATTATGTATTGTTTCTCTAGGTGCCAATTGTAATTGCTATCTTGCTATCACAGTCGTAGGAGGCAATTGAGTATCCTTTTTCTGTTGAGAAGGGTATATATAATCAGTAATTCTATCTATTACAATGGCAAGTGGGTGGTATCTAGAACAGACTTTCATTTTTCAAAATAAAATGTGTGAGATGTCCAGCTGTTAAGTGAACTAGAAACTTAAAAACAAAATGTCAGAAAATCAAATTATATATTGCTTATTTAAAAATTTTCTTATTGTTGTTGACCATAAAGAACAATATGTGGAATTTGTGGTGAGACTGTAGAAAGACAGATATACACTTAAAGTATGATAGAAAAAAATTACAAAGCTACTTATCTCTAGATAAGCAAACCTTTTTTATTGATTTGTACATTGATTTTTTTTTAAAAAAAAACACATTTAAGATAGAAAATTGATCTTGCCACTTTTTACTTATGGCTGGACAAATATGGTATAATAAAAATTTTCCTATTTGCTTTAAGATGATGTGTTGACTTAGCTCAGGTGTCTGTAATATTGAGAACAAAGTATTACACTAGGGGTGCAGCATAATATGTTTGAGACTTGTCCTGTACTTAGTCATTTGTTGGTGACTAGAAATGAGCAATCTGGAATAGGAAATTATAAACATTCCAGCTAGTGTGCTGAGCAAATCACTTAACCTCTGTGAATCTGAGTATTCAAAGTTTTAGAATGGGGAGAGAATATCTGCTTCATAGGCCTATTGCGATGATTAAACGGGACCTAGCACATAAAACACTTAGCCCAGTTTTGATAACATGTAATCAACACATGTTATCTATCCTATATCTGTGGTGGTGATGAAATGGGAGAGTTGAAAAGGACTGCAAAGATCACCTGTCCCAATTCCTTTATTTTATAGGAGGATGAGAGATGTGAGGGAATGTGCCCAAAGTCACACAGTTGTATGGCTGGGCCAAAACAGATGGCATTGCTGACTTTAATCACTACTCATGGTGTTTTGCTATCTTATTCTGCAGGATTTTTCTGCACAAATCTCATAATTCCATATTTTGTCACAGCACTAGTATTTCATGATTACCTTATAAATAGCAACAGCAATGGTTGCAACATTTTAGTTCATAAGCAGTAAGGAAACAAGTGAGAATTTCAAAAAGCAGTAGTCTCCACCACTCAATTTTCTTCCAGTGAAAGAAAATTGGGTTCAAAAACCTGCTATGATCAATGGCAACTTTAGAGGTTGGGAAATGGGTTCATTACCGTGACACTGGGGGGTCTCTCTTTAAGGAATTATAAATTAGCACCAATTAAAATAGGTACAATAATGATAGCTTGCATTACTGAGTACATCCTATATGGCAGGACATTGCATACATTATTTCAAGCTATCCTTATATGAATCCTATGAGATAGGTAGCAAAATACTCTTGATGTTAAAAGTTAGGAAAGTTAGACCCAGAAATGTCAAATAATTTGCAGGGTTAATCGAGATTTGCCTGATTCCTTAGCCTGGCAACCAAAGCACATTGCCTCTGATATGAGGCTAATGAAACATATATTACTTTTTATAAGCTACCTATAATTTTTTTGTGTATAATATCAATAGAGAGATATTTGTTTCCCCTTTAAAAAGGAAAAATTTTTTTGAATCTTGGAATTATTAATTTACTACAACTTTGCATCATTATTTTGTCTCTGTAGTCACCAAAGTTGAAACATTTCAGTATAGTAATATCAGTATTTTAAAGACAAGTTAACCATTCTGTCTGATGGTTTTGGTTTGCCTGGATTACTTCATGATAGCTAACTTAGTTATAGCGGTCTCATCATTCCATACTGCTGAGTTCCCTATATTAAATACTGGGCAGTTTGATGTATAACTGGCTCCATCCAAACTGTATCCTATAAAAGTTCACAATAAAGAAATTTATATTTAGGGTATGTTATTTGGTTTGAATGCTTTGTGCTATAGGTAACAGAAAAACCCCAACCCAGAAAAGTTTAAACATAAGAAATTTATTTTGCAATCTATGGTAGGGTTGCTCCAAGGTTGGTTAATTAGGGCGTTCAATGAGGTCATCAAAGATCCAGGTTCTTTCTATCTTGTCTTTCTGCCATTATGGTGGCTTCATTTCCTCCTGATTAAAATATGGTTGTTACATGGAGATACACTAACATCCAACAGAATTGGAACCATCTTTTCCTTGCCTCTTTCTACAACTGTAGAAACATCTTTCAAAATGTTAGACTTGCATTTCTGTCTCATTGGCCAAAATCACATCCCATGTTCATGGCAAGGGGGGAACTAGTGTGACTGGCTTGATTAATCAGATTCCACTTCTGGGCTAGGGCAGGTACCAGTGTTCATGAGGAAGGAGAAAAGGGGCAATGGCTATTCAATAGGTAACTGAAAGTATCTGATACATAGGAGCCTGACAAGTTATGGCAAAACTAGGCAAAAAGGGAAAATAAAGGAAAACTCTGCAAACCACAAATAACATTAATGCTTATCTTTTTAATTTATCTGGAAGAAAAAGTGAAGAAATATAACTTAATTGTGCCATCTAAATGGTTTCTTCTTCTGGTAAATTGTCCTCCTGCTGTTGATGAAGACAATTATTCCATTTGTGTA
>RJWJ010008198.1:0-54354 GCA_004363605.1 Indri indri | reverse complement strand
AGAGGCTACTCAACAAAATCAGGAAAATAATACATGAAAAAAACGAGAAGTTCAACAAAGAGAGAGAAATCATGCAAAAGAGGCCAAACAGAAAATCTAGAGCTGAAGAATATAATGAAATAAATAAAATAAAAAATTCAATAGAGAGAGCTTCAATAGAAGACTTAATCAAGAAGAAGAAAGAATCTATGAGCTCAAATACAGGTCATTTGAAATTATTCAGTCAGAGAACAACAACAACAAAAAAGAATAAAGAGTAAACAATGCCTATGGGATCTATGAGATATCATCAAGCCAACTAATGTAGGCATTATGGGAGTTTCAGAAGAAAAAGAGAGAGATAAATGGGCAGAAAGCTTATTTAAAAAAATACGACTGAAAACATCCCAAATCTTGGGAGAAATGTGGACATCCAGTTTATGAAAGTTGCAGGTTCCCAAACATGATAAACCCCAAGAAGTTTATACTGAGAAACATTAAAATCAAACTATCAAAAGCCAAACAAAAAAATTGAAAGCAATAAGAGAAAAGCAAGAGAAGAACTTGAAACACATAATGGCACCATCATAATCTGCTATTAGAAGATTTCTAAGCAGAAACCTTGGAGGCCAGGAGAGAGTGGGATAATACATTAAAATGCTAAAAGAAAAGAAAATCTGCCAACCAACAAAAGTATACATGGCAGAATTGTGCTTTAGAAATGAAGGAGAGATACTTTTCCAGACAAACAGAAGCTGAAGGAGTTGATTACCTCTAGACCTGTCTTACAAGAAATGCTAAAGGGAGTTCTTCAAGCTGAAACAAAAAGATGCTAATTAGTGACATGATAATATGTGAAAGTATAAATCTCACTGGTAAAGGTAAATATATAGTCAAATTCAGAATACTCTAATACTTAATGGTGGTGCATAAATCACATTTAACTTTATAAAAATTAAAAGGCAAAACTTCAAAAAATAGCTATAGCTACATTAACTTGTTAATGGATACCCAGTATGAAAGATATAAATTATGACATCAATAAAACGTGGGGAGTGGGGAGAAGTAAAAGTATAGAGTTTATCTATGCATTTGAAGTTAAGTTGTTATCAGCTTAAAATAGACTGTTATAACTATGAGATGTTTTATGTAAGCCTTATGGTAACCACACACACAAAAACCCCTGCTGTAGATAGACAAAAGATAAAGAGAAAGGAATCAACATATACCACTACAAAAATCATCAAATCATATAGAAAGACAGAAAAGGAGGAAGAAAGGAAGAAAAGAACGAAGGAACTACAAGAAGTCAGAAAACAATTAATAGTGGTATTAGTAAGTCCTCACCTATCAGTAATTATGTTACATGTAAATGGGTCAAATTCTCCAATCAAAAGACAAAGAATGGGTGAATGGACAAAAGAAATAAACAAGACCCAACACTATACTATAAGAGACTCACATAAACTGAAAGTGAAGGAACAGAAAAAGATATTCTATAAAAATGGTAAACAAAGGGGAGAAGGAGTGGCTGTACTTACAGAAGACAAATAGACATTAAGTCATAAACTGTCACAAGAGATAAAAAAGGTCATTATATGGTGACAAATGGGTTGATTCATCAATAGGATACAACAATCGTAAATATATATGCATCTAACATCAAAGCATCTAAATATTTAAAGCAAATATTAACAGAACTGAAAGGAGAAATAGATGGCAATACAATGATAATAGGGGATTTTAACACCCTATTTTTGACAGTGGATAGATCATCCAGACTGAAAATCAATCCAGAGACAGTGGACTTGAATAACACCCTAGACCAAATGGATCTACTGTACTTAAACTCTACTTTAGACCAAATGGACCTCACAGACATATACAGAACATTCCATTCAACAGCAGCAAAATATACATTCTTATCAAGCACACATAGAACATTCTCCAGGATAGACTGTATATTGGGCCACAAAACAAGTCTTAACAAATTTAAGAAGGTTGAAATCATGTCAAGTTTCTTTTCTGACCACACTGTTATGAAAACAGAAATCAATAACAGGAGGAAACTTGGAAAATTCACAAATATGTGGAAATTAAACAACATGCTCTTGAACAACCAATGGGTCAAAGAAGAAATCAAAATAGAAATAAAAAAGTATTTTGATACTAAAAAAGTGAAAACACAACATACCAAAACTTATGGGATTCAACAAAGGCAGTTTTAAGTGGGAAGTTTACAGTGATAAACACCTATTTATGATCTTTGATAAGGGTGCCAAGAACACACAATGGGGAAAGAACAGTCTTTTCAATAAATGGTGGTGGGAAAGTCAGATATGCACATGCAGAAAAATGAAATTGGGCCCTTATCTCACACCATATACAAACAACAACTCAAAATGGATTAAAGACTTAAATGTAAGATCTGAAACTATAAAACTACTAGAAGAAAATATAGGGGAAAAACTTCTTGCTATTAGTACAGACAATGATTTTTTGGCTATGACCCCAAAAGCACAGGCAACAAAAGCAAAACTTAACAATCAAATTAATTGCAACCAAATTAAAAAGCTTCTGCACAGCAAAGGAAACAATCAACAGAGTGAAGAAACAACCTACAGAATGGGAGAAAATATTTGTAAACCTTGCATTTGATAGGGGGTTAATATCCAAAATATATTAAAAAACTCAAATAACTCAATAGCAAAGCAAAACACACACACACACACGCACGCACGCACCACAACACAACAAAAAAACCCCAACTGATTAAAAAATGAGCAAAGAACCTGAATAGAGATTTCTCCAAAGAAGACATACAAATGGTCAACACATATATGAAAAGATGCTCAACATCAGTAATCATAACAGAAATTCAAATTAAAATCACAATGAGATACTACCCCATATCTGTCAGAATAGCTATCATGAAAAAGACAAAAGATAACACATGTTGGTGAAGACATGGAGAGAAGGGAATACTTGTACACTGCTAGTGGAAATATAAATTGGTACAGCCACTATGGAAAATAGTATGGAAAATAGTATGGAAAAAACTTCTTTATCATTCAGCACTTCCACTTTTGAATACATATCCAAAGGGAATGGAATTAGTGTCTCAAAGAGGTATCTGCACTCCATGCTCACTGCAACATTGTTCACAGTAGCCAACATATGGAAACTACCTAAGTGTCCATGGATGGATGAATGGATTTAAAAAATGTGATATATAAAAAATGGAACATTATTCACCTGTAAAAAGAAGAAATGCTGCCATTTGTGACAACATGGATGAACCCGAGGACATTATGCTTACCGAAATGTCAGACACAGAAAGACAAATAGTGCATGATCTCATTTATACGTAAACTCTAAAAAAGGAGAATTCATAAAAGTAGAGAGAAGAACAGTGGTTACCAAGGGCTAGGGGTTGGGGGAAATGTGGAGATATTGATCCGAGGTACAAAGTTTCAGTTAGGGAGAATAAGGTCTGCAGATCCAATGTACAGCATGGGGACTATAGTTAATGCTGTATTGTATACTTGAAATTTGCTAAGATAGTGATATTAAGTGTCCTCCTCCTAACCCCCCCAAATGGTAGCTATATGAGGTGAGGTAATGAACATGTTAATTCGTCTGTGTTAATAATTTCATAATGCACATGTATATCAGGGTATTACGTTGCATACCTTAAATGTATACAATTTTTGTCTATTACACTTTAATAAAGTTGGAAAAAATAAAAATTAAAAAGGATATGTAAAAAGTAATAAGAGGATAGTTAACTGTTACAAATATTTAATTCCAGTTTATTACAGCAACATTGATTCAAAGGAAATTGATAAGAATAAAATAAATTTGAGTCTGAGACATCATCTTTAAACACTGTAATTTTCAAAGTAATGCCAACTAAATCATTTTTTACTGATGTTGGAACACTCAGGTATTTGGGGAAAAATGCTGCTTTAAAAATTTTGCTTCTACCACATACTGGTTATGAATTATTCAATAAATGTGTGGGGGCGATACTGTTTACAACACATTTCCTGCCAACTTCTGTTTTGGACTAAATGTTAAAAAAAAAAAAACCAACAAAACTTGAGGCAGCTTCATAATGTAGTCAGTAATAGAAGCAGACGGCACTTTTTTGACCCTTCATTTTAGCTTCTAGGCATTTGCAATCAGTTATATGCAAGATATGAGGACAGACAATATGCATTAAAATTAGCCCCATCTTTTTAGCTGTCAAAAAGTAGACTTAGTCGTAAAATTTGAGAGTAAAGAACCTGAGAGATCATCCAGTCCAATTCTTGTATTTTACAAGTGACAAAACTCTTGGTCACAGAGGTAGTAAATTGACCAGCTCAAGGTCACATAGGGAGTAAATGAGACCAGATCTCTGCCACTTGACTTAGTGCCAGAGACTCCTTGCTCCCACTGCCAGTATCAAGGCTGTATCTTTTCTATTTGGGGAGATTAGAACATTTGTATATTATTTAAAATTATGAAACATTTCAGACATTCTGAAAATTAATGAGAATAATATAACTCAGGAATACCTTTCCACCAAATTCTGTCAAAATTTAAGACATTATCATATTTATATTGTATTTTAAAAAATCATGAGAGTTTAAATATTCTTTAATAGATCAGAAACGTTACAATCAATTTGCAGTGAAATAACAGCACATTAGCCATGATTCATTTGTAACTTTTTAAAAGTCAAGTACATAAATACTCCTAATACCCTGAAAATAATAATATAAATCTTATTACTGATAATAATAAGTAGCCATTATTGTCCTACTTATTATATGACATGCCCTTATTTGCACATATTGTATTATTTTGTATAAAATCATATTTTGCTATTGTCCTAGAGTTCAACTCATTTTCTTCTGGATGAAACTATCTCTCTTTTGTCCTTGTTCTTTTTGGTTGAAAGAATAATGTGTCATCTAGGCCTGTTTTTCTCTGGTGGGTGCAAAGGCAACTAATAGCCTAAATAGTTTCTTTATGTGGAAAATCCCAGATGCTTTATTTTTGACGTGGACACTGCCTTTTTTCAGGCTCTACAACTTGAAGAGCACAGCTGGTGCTGGATCTTAGCCCCCAATTGTCTTCTCTGTCGGGTAGTCTTGTTTGGAGCCAACCCACAGACCTCATTGTGGAGGCTCTGATGGCTAAAAAGAGATACCTCTCCAGTTGGGTGAGTGAATAATCCCAAGACATGGCCAATCTAAAATGAGAAATATTATGAAAACATTTGAATTTGGTTTTGGATGCATTTGTGGGACTTATGTTTAAATATTGGTTATATCCAATGTTCTGAAAATTCACATCAAAGAGAATGAGGAAACTGGGCTGTCAGTGAAGGCTGGACTGAGGAGAAGCTGGGAACCCATCCAGGTGTTTCTCCCAGAAATCAAACCTTCCTTGGAACAGATCCCAAATGGAAATGATTGGGTTTCAAAGCACATTCCTCCTGAGAATAACATGGCCTGCAATGCTGAAGTGACTTAGGTAGAATGAGTGTGATATGAGGTATAATATAAAAGTCCCACCTGTCTGTAACTATTGCTACATTATTTCCCTTTATGACCTGAAAATTTCCCCACAGAGTAAAATAAAGATGGCAACTTTGTCATCCCCAACCACCATCTCCCCCGACGTTGTGCCTCTCACCTTTCCCCAAGCAGACAGAGATCTTTCGCATTTCAGGACATTTGATCATTTCCTGGTCTGGGATTCCCTTCCCTTCTTCTACCTGGAAAACTCTTACTTACTACAGTCAATTTTCAGGAAACGTATCTCAGGAATATGGATAGTTAAAAATAGGTGCAAATCTAGAGAGAGGAGCAAAAATACATATTTAACCTAGTAAAATTTGGGTAGAATCTAAAAAGTCTAAACTTGAAAAAGTGGTACATACGTATATGTACTAAAGAAATATTAGTTGAATGAAGTTAATAATGTGTGTATTTGTGTCTTGATAATTTTTATTGGACTGGAAGGTCTTCTTCTGTAGCTTTTTAGCCACAGGTAAGCCCTTGTAATATAGCTCTATCTAGAAACTCTTAAGATGCTATGCTCAGTGCTTTAGATGAAGTAAGACTCATCCTGTAGAATCATGGATTATGTAATACATGTTACAGGGGGAGTGGTATGCCTGGAATAAGCCCTAGGCTTTCATATACTGGATGTGCATTTACTTACTCCTGTTGTGCTCGTTTGCTCTTGGGTCTTGCCCGCAGTCTGTTTCTTGCTGTAGCATTCCAGCTCCTTGCTGAAATTTGGAGCCTGCCCTGGACCCTGACACACTTAGCTGGGCACACTTAGTCATGTCTTGTTCTTCAGAAAGGATTCTGGCCCTTTTCTACCCAACCATTAGCAAAGGGTCCTACTTCCACAAACTGGCCACTGGGAAGTGTGATGCTCCTGCCCTCTCTAACATGTATTGTTCCTATCCTGCACCACAGCTCAGTGGTCATGGGCACAGGCCCTGGAGTTGGATGGACCTGGGTTGCCTTCAGCTCCTTATGTATAAGTTCAGTCAAAGTTCTCAACCTCTTATTTGTAAATGGTAGCTAACAGTAGATCCTCATATTATGAACATTAAAGAATAATCAGAAAACACACAATATGGTGCACATAGAAATGATTGCTACCTCTTGGACTTCTAAGGATAAGAACACTGGCCCAAAGCCTGCTGAGCAGTGAGTGTTGGAATGAATATTGGCCTACCTGGATTCTGGTCATTGACCTTTAGGGGTCAGACCTACTGTTCAGTAGGCAGCTCTTCTTGCAGTCTGTCTCCTTTGTTTATCTGTCTTCCTCTAGCCAAATTCTAAAAAGGAAGTGATGGGAGGAGCACAGAAGCATTTACTCATCTCACAGTTTTGCCTTGGCCTTGGTAAGACAAAAGAGATTAATTATTTTAGGACACAGTAATTAAGTAGTCAGAATACAAACTTTCAATAATATCAATAAAACAATTTATTAAGCAGAATAGGTGCTATTGGTTAATAAACTGACTTTAAACACAAGGTTGCCACGAGTAAGCCCAAATTTTATGTAATTCATCTAAAGATAAGGGAGGATTGACATTTTTCAAGTGTTTCTAGATATTATTCATAAATGACATGGGATAAATATTCTTGGAAATAAAATAGGATATTTCTCTAGAAATTCTGACCTTTGAGATGATGCCCAAATTCTGGGGAAACTGCATTTGTGTGCAACATATTTCATCGTCTCATTCCAGTAATGTGGTAAAATGGCCATAGATTTTGGAGGCAGACAGACATGGTTTTGAATTCCACTCTGTTTACTTAATGTCACAGAGCCTCAGTTTTCTCTTAGATGAAATAGCTTTAGTTTTCTCTATTTTTCAAGATGGCTGCACAGATTAAATACAATAACACATGTAAAATGCCTCATGTCATGTCAGGATCAGTTTTGATCCTTATCTTTGTCTTCCAATATAGAGGGCATGCTTATCTAAAATGAACTTAGTGAGAACACACACATCTTCTCATCTGAAGACTATTGTGCAATCCTCCCCTCCTCAAAAAATCAATGTGATCTAATATTCCAAAATAAGCTTGATTCCTCTGTGATTTCTTTTTCTTTTGGGCAGTGCAACTCAAGTTTTGAATAGGGAGAAGGACAGGGGAAGGGAAGCGATTGCATTCATTGACTTGGATAAATGGGAAAAGGGATATTACTGTGCATGTGTTATTATGAGTAAAGTTGTGATCACACAGTATTCACTGCACAAATAATAATTGTGTGCCTAGTACAAGTAAGGCACTGTTCTAAGGTGCTGGGGAAATAATAGTGAACAAAACACATCAAGTCCCATGAAGCTTAAGTGCTACTGAGGGAACACAGAATATAAATAACCAAGTCAAATATATATACTGCTATAGACAGTGATCATGATGTTAAGAAAAATAAAGCAAAATAAGAAAAATTAAATGCTGAGATGGTGTAGGATTCTTGACTTAAATAGGGTGGCCAGAGAAGGGCTCTTTGATAAGGTGACATTTGAGCAGGGGTCTGAAAAGGGTGAAGGAGAGTTTGGAGATATTAAGGCTGAAAGTGTTCCATGCAGAGAAACACTAAGTTGCAAAGGCTCTTAAGGAAGGAGAGAACATGGATGGTTTAAAGGACAAGATTGGTGTGATTGGAGCAAGAATGCAAGAATGAGAGCTTAAAAGATGAGATCAGAGGAATAAATTATAGAGATCTGTTGTACAACTTTGTACCTATAGTTAGTAATACTGTATTATGCTCTTAAATATGTGTTAAGAGGAAATCAAGCAGTTTGTTGGGGAGGAAAGGATGGGTGAAATTATGCCTAATGGGTACAATGTACACTATCTGGGTGATGGGCACTCTTGCAACTTTGACTCAAGCAGTACAAAAACAATCCTTGTGACCAAAACATTTGTACCCCCATGATATTCTGAAATAAAAAAAATAAAATAAAATAAGAGGGTAAATCTCATATTAAGTGTTATTACCATAAAAAAAAAAGATAGGAAGAACCAGTAGGGGGTGGAGCAAGATGGTTGAATGGAAACCTCCAGTGATTGTCCCTTCACACTAACACCAAATTCAATAACTGTCCATGCAAGGAAGCACCTTCTGAAGAGCCAGACATCAAGTGAGTGATCACAGTACCTGGTTTTAATATTGTATCAAGGAAACAGGCACTGAAGAGGGAAGAAAAGACAGCCTTGCATTACCTCCTTCATCCCCTGGCAGTGCCATGCGAGCATGCAGAATGGAGAGAGAATCTGTGTGCCCGGGGGAGGGAGAGTAAAGTGATAGTGGGGCTTTGCATTGGTACTCAGGGCTGCCCTGGCACGGGGTGAGGGGGAACACAGCACAGGGCAGAATTCTGCTGGTGCCCACAGAGGGATCATTTAGACCAGCCCAACCAAGGGAAATCCTCCACCCCAGTGGTAGAAATTTGAGTTCTGGCTACCCCTCCATTAGCTGATAAAAAGCAGCCTGGGGCCTGTAATAAATCTGTAAGGCACTCAGGCCACAAAGACGGGAGTCCTTGGGCAATTTATGCAGATGTTTTGGCTTTGAGATAGTGGACTTTGGATGTACGTGATGCAGTGAGACACCAGCAGCAGTGGCCAAGCCAGTGCCTGTGTCAGCCTTCCCCCAACTCCAGGCAATGCAGCTCAGGGAAAGTCTTCTTCCATTTGGCTAAAGGAAAAGGAAGAGTTCAGAGGCCTTGGTTTTGCAACCTGGGTACCGGCTCAACCACAATTAAATAAAGTACCAAGCAGACTCATGAAGTCCCTGATTTCAGGCCTCAGTTCCTGGATCAAATTTTCTGACCCACCCTAGACCGGAAGGCAACCTGCTGCCCTGAAGGGAAAGACCCAGTCCTGGCAGGATTCACCACCTGCTGAATAAAGAGCCCTTGGGCTTTGAATAAACATTAGACGTAGCCAGGCAACAGTCACCATGGGCTTTGGGTGAGACTGGGCTGGCTTCAGGTGTGACCTGGCACTGATGGCCATGAAGGAGTGCCTACATCATTCCTCCCCCAACTCCAGCAGCCTAGCACAGAGAGTGAGAGACTTTGCCTGGTAATCCAGGGAATTCTCCTGTATCTCGCCCAAGTTTACCAAGGTGTTACCACCAGGAGTCTGCAAGAGTCACAGCATTACTGGGCTTGGGACACCCCTAGTACTGATACAGCTGTAGTGACGAAAGACTTAGATCATGACACTCAATTCCCTTTGAATATCTGGAAAGCTTCCTCAAGGATGGGTTCAAACAAACCCAGACTGCAAAGATGAGAATAAATAGCTAACTCTTCAATGCCCAGAGACTGACAAACATTCACAAGCATCAAGAACATCCAGGAAAACATGACCTCACCAAATGAACTAAATAAAGCACCAGACCAATCCCAGAGTGATGGAGATATGTGATCTTTCAGACAAAGAATGCAAAATAGCTGTTCTGCAGAAGCTCAATAAACTTCAAGACGGCACAGAGAAGGAATTCAGAAGCCTATCAGAAAAATTTAATGAAGAGATTGAAATAATTAAAAAAACTCAAGGAGAAAATCTGGAGCTAAAAAATCCAATTGACAAATCGAGAAATGCATCAGAGTATCTCAACAGCAGAACTGATCAAGAAGAAGAATTAGTGAACTTGAAGACAGGCTATCTGAAAATGCACAGTCAGAGGAGAAAAAAGAAAAAATAATAAAAAAGAATGAAGTACACCTACAAGATCTAGAAAATAGCCTTAAAAGGGCAAATCTAAGAGTGATTGGCCTTAAAGAGGAGGTAGAAAGAGAGATTGGGGTAGAAAGTTTATGCAACAAAATAATAACAGAGAACTTTCCAAACCTAGAGAAAGATATCAATGTTCAGCTACAAAGAAGATCAAGAACACCAGATTTAACCCAAACAAGACTACCTCAAGGTATTTAATAATCATGCTCCCAAAGGTCATGGATAAAGAAAAGGTCCTAAGGGAAGCAAGAAAAAAGAAACAAATAACACATAAGTGAGCTTCAATATGTCTGGCAGCAGACTTCCCAGTGGAAACCTTACAGGCCAGGAGAGTGGCATGACATATGCAAAGTACTGAAGGAAAAAACCCTTAACCCTAGAATATTATATTCTGCAAAAATACCCTTCAAACATGAAGGAGAAATAAAGACTTTCCCAGACAAACAAAAGCTGAGGGATTTCATCACCACTAGACCTGTCCCACAAGAACTGCTAAAAGGAGTTCTTCAATCTGAAAGAAAAGGACACTAATGAACAATAAGAAATCATTCGAAGGTACACAACTCACAGGTAACATTAAGTGCACAAATACAGGAAACTCTATTGCTGTAATTGCAGTGTATAATCCACTTCCATCTTGAGTAGGAAGACTGAAAGATAACCCTATCAAAAATAATAACTACAACTTTTTGAGAGAGAGATATAGAGATAATATAAAAAGAATAAATGGAAACAACAACAACAAAAAAATCAAAAACCAGGGCAGGGGGATGGAGTTAAAGTGTAAAGTTTCTTTCAGATTTCTCTTGTTTGTTTTTTTTAAGTATAGTTTTCTTATGTGTAAAATAATTGGTTGTAAAATGTTTTTTGCAAGCTTCAAGGTAGCCTCAAATCAAAAAGCCTACAGCAGATACACAAAAAATAAAAAGCAAGAAATTAAAACATACTACCAGAGAAAATCACTTTTACACAAAAGCCAAATAATTAAAATTAAAAAAAAAAAAGAGGAATGAAGGGGCTGTTGTTCCTGGATTGGCGATTTGTAAATTTGGGGTGAGGGATGATTTTGTTTATCAGGATGATTGGGGTGTGTTCCTGTCATAGAATAGGTGGAGGCCAGGAATGCTGGATGTACTGCAATGGGTGGGAATATCCTATACAGTGAAGAATATATATTTACTGTCCTATATCTCACATAGCTTTCAAATATGTGGATGAGTATTGGTGTAGTATAGAGATGCTAAATACAATTGTGCAGGATGGGGACTGCAGAATCTTTAGAAGCACCATTGACATGGGTCTTCTGGGCATGGTGGTGCCAAGCGATCGTGTCATGCACAATCTATACAGCTATACATGGAATCTCTGAACATAGGTGAAAAACTGTTTATCGTTTTCTGGGTTTAGAACCTAACTCCATTTTACATATAATCCCAAAGGTTTTTTTTTCACTCTTCTGAAACCACTGAATTTTCTAGGAATGTGACTGCTATGTACATAAAAGAAAATGGTTTTATTTTCTCAGAAACTTTACTAAGAGTTGTTTACCATTCTATTAGTCAGGGTTTAACCAGGAAAGAGAAACCATATGGTAACTGAAATAAGAAAAGTTTAATGCAAAGCATTATTAACTATAATATGGAATTAGAATAATGAAGGATAGATTAGTAAGAAGAAAATTCTAAAAAATACAGGAGTGGCAAATATAAAGATCAGCACGATCTCTAGGACCGAGAGAAAGCATATTAGGAAGAACCACCCACTTTAGTTGGGTGCATGCTGGGAGCCAGCACTTGTTGGAGAGGGCATGGCCCTGGCTCATTGGGTGGTGCAGAAGTTGCTGTGGTTCTTGCACTGGCGGAACGTTCTGAAAATGCTTGCTTGGGAAAATTGGGTGCTGGGTAAAGCCATTCATTGGGAAGTGTTTCTCAGAGGCACTCTGCTATAAAACTGAGGGAAGATGTGCTGGTGGAACTGCTGGCTGCTGGGAGCTGCTGACAACTGTTGGTTGCAAGATCTGGACCCCAGAGAAGCAGTCACGTGCAGGATGCTGGCACTGAAGAAGCTGCCCGTGCCGCAAGAACTGTGAGCTGTAAAAGCCAAACTCGCTAGAGGGTCCTGCAGGGAGTACCATACTGAAATCAAGAAGGAAATCTTCTACCTCCTGCACCCTCTACTGACAAAGGTTAACATTATGTAAAGAGAAATATTTAAAGCAGCAGTCCCCAACCTTTTTGGCACCAGGAACCGGTTTTGTGGGAAACAATTTTTCCATTGACAGGGTGGGGAGGGGGGAAGCTTTCAGGACGATTCAAATGCATTAAATTTATTGTGCACTTTATTTCTATTATTATTACATTGTAATATATAATGAAATAATTACACAACTCGCCATAATGCAGAATCAGTGGGAGCCCTGAGCTTGTTTTCCTGCAACTAGATGGTCTCCTGGGGAGGTGACGGAGACAATGACTGTAAATACAGATGAAACTTCACTCGCTCCCCCACCGCTCACCTCCTGCTGTGTGTCCCCATTCCTAACAGGCCACAGTCCCGTTCTGTTCTGGTTCAGAGCCCAGGGGTTGGGAACTGGAGAAAAGGAGCCAGGTCTGTTTTCATGGAGCAGGAAATGAAAGGTAGATTAGGAGCTGAAAGGCAATGAACTGCTAACTGGCACAACCATTTTGGAAAATCATGTCAATCCATTTGTCTTATTTGAATTGTCAACTTAATATACCTGTATTTGTTTTTGGTGGTTCTACACGTAGGTATAACCTTCTGACCACTTCGTTTCGTCTTCTTGTATCGTCATGCCGAAGTTTTTTGAACCTGGAATTTATATTATTTTATTATAAGTATTTTCCTTTTATTCCTCAGTTAGGATATTATATTAATATTTTTTGAAATTATTTAGGTAGGTTGCATTATATGTGCTTTCATTTCATGACAACTAAAATATTTGTTATATAAAACTCTGGTTGGTTATATAGGGTTGAGATAGGTGCTATATAAGTCACTGTAAGGAGTCTTGGTGAGATGGGAAGCCACTGGAGGGCTTTGAGCAAAGAAATGACATGATGTGACTCATGTTTTAAAATGATCATTTTGGGGGAGGTAGAGGCGCAAGCAGGAAGACCACTCTATTAGCCAGCGTCCTGACAAGAAACAGAAGGCACATTCAACTGGGATTTTAAAGAGAAGTCATTGATGGAGCTATTTACAAAAGTGTGGACAGGTTTCAGGGAACTAATAAAGGATGTTGAAGCATCCAGGGAAGAGCAGCAATAGGAAATCTTACCATCCTGAGACCTAAGGGGTAGGGAGAAGAATTTATGTTACTGGAGTCAGGAGATAACCGAAGCCACAGGAGAGGAACTGGGTTATATCTATGACAGCATCTGTCAGAATCAATTTGCCTAAGCAGGGAGAATAAATAACTTAATCTCATCTCCTCTCACTTTATTATCTTCTGCAAGTGTCTCCCATCGGCCAAACTCAACCAGAAACCAGAGGGCAAGTGATCTTGAGCGATGCTGGCCATTGAGGGTTAGCCTCCTGAGACACAGAGGGCTGGAATGGATTTGGATGGGAAGCAAATGGAGTTAGACTTGGGTCAATTAATTCTAAAAGAAAAAAAAATGGCAGTTGCTTCAAAATCTTTTGGCTAATTTGTTGTTGCATATGAGCTAATTTAACAATGGGGCTGTGACCAGCCTCGGCAACATAGTGAGACCCTGTCTCTATAAAAAATTTAAAAAAATTTAGCCAGGCATGGTGGTGCACACCTGTAGTACTAGCTAGTCGAGAGCCTCAGGTGGGAGGATCACTTGAGGCTGCAGAGAGCTATTAATGTGATAGCGCCACTACATTCTAGCCTGGGTGACAGAGCGAGACCCTGTCTCAAAAGAAAAAAACCCCAAAACTCCCACCTCCCAATCCCCAATGAGGCTAATTTATTCTAGAAGACATTTTTGAAAGGTAGCCTGTCTGACATTCTGCAGTTGTGAAAAGATACAATGGAACAGCAAGTGAAGAACAATTCTGACTTGCTTCTTTCCTGGGTTGCGCCAATTTCCTGTTTCTTAGGGTCTGTGTTCTCTTCTTCTCCCTTCATTACCCTGTAACCTGCATTGTAGTAGTTTTGATAGGGACAAAATATCTGGGGGCTGTCCGGATCTCAATCTTCTTCCACCCACTTCATCAAAAGCATCTCATTATTGTAACATAAAAATGAACAAACCATAAGGAGAGATTCCTGCCAAGCCACTGTGTGCTTTAGCTATTGTTTGAAATGGAAATTATTTTGTCCTTAAACCTCGCAAATGTCTTTAAGTTTTTCAATGCTTATCATTTAAAAGTGGGATTAGACCTGTTCTATATTCTTAGCAATCCCTACGGACGGGAAAGGACCAATGAGTAGTAATCATGAAGAAAGTAAATTAATTTTTGCTTATACTGATTTGAACTTTTCCAGTTGTTCTAAGATAGCAAAGACTATTTTGAGAGGCAGTGCATTCTCCCTCACCAGAGGTGTTTGGCTATTAACCTTGGAACAGATTTAAGTTTTGGATGTGTGGTTGGACCTATCATTGTTTAAAGATCCCTCCTACTGCTGAAACAATATAATGCTCTGCAGTTGAAGGTGTTTTGTATAATGGCGGCACCTTGCTCAGCTTTGGCTTCAGCTCCTGGGTTCAACTAAACTCCAAAGAAGTTGAGGCTGAGAGAGAGGAGAAAAGGTGAAGAACGAGAGGTTAGAAGGAAGAAAAGCAAGAAGAAACTCATGTTTTGTTGCACATTTGGGGTTGTGTTTTATTCATTTCAGACATAAATAATTTCTTTTATTAGAGGTACCGTTGGAGTTGGAGCTGCCTGTTCTCCCAGGTCAACGGGTTTGAGTGCTGGGAATAGAATTCATGTTCGCCATGTACAAACACTGCAGCTTTGCAACTTTGCAACAACGCTTCCTGTCAGCTAACCTTGCCCATTCCAAACTCTGGCTGTCATCTGAGTCACCACATTTTAGATCACATTTTCTGGGACATCATATTAGTTTTCAATTGCAACTTGAACAAATTACAATTCTGGAGGTCAGAAGTCTGAAATGCTCTCAGGCATAGGCAGGGCTGTGTTCTTTCTGGAGGCTCTATTTGAGAATCTATTTCCTTCCCTTTTTCAGCTTCTGAAGACTATCTGCATTCTTTGGGTTCTAACCATTTTTTCCACCTTCAAAGACCGCCGTTCAGCATCTTTGAATCTCTCTCTTATTCTGACTCTGCCGTCACATCTCCTTCTCTGACTCACAGTCCTGCCTCCCTCTTATAAGGGACCTTGTGATTACACTGGGCTCACCTGGATAGTCCAGGACAATCTCCCTATCTCCAGACTCTTCACTTAATCACATCTGCAAAGTCCTTTTTGCCATATGAGGTAACATGTTCACAGATTCTGTAGATTAGGGTATGGACTAATTTAGGGGGACATTATTAGGCCTATCACAGAAATCGATACCTAAGACCTATTCCCAGGTCAAGGAGCAGACTGAGGTCAGCGGTGGGGGTGGTGATGCTGAGTTACTGCCTCATGTCCTAATGCTGAACTGTTCAGACACACCATCATTTCAGACCAACCCCACCAAGGCTGTGATGCTGCCTTAATGAAGTGTGCATTTTGGTGGTCATTAATGCTGTTCATGCAGTATTTTTAGCCCTTCTTTTGGGCACAGAAAAGTATTGCACTTCACTGCTCCTTTAGGCTGGGGCCACATGACTCGCTGTGATTAATGAAATGTGAGCAGAAGTGACAAACATCACTTGTGGGCTGCAGTGTTAAAGGCTGGTTCATAATTTGCCACATTCTCCTGCTTCTGCCAGAGAAAATGTGGCAGAGCACAGAAGAAATCTCCCTTGGTCCAGGTCCTTGAGTGAAAATAATAGGGCCTCCTCTCACTCCCCAGCTGACATAGGACATACAGCTTGAGTGAGAAATGGACCTTTGTCCTTTCAAGCCACTCAGATTTTGGTGTAGTTTTAATCACACCATAACCAGCCTGCCCTGACTGATGCAGGCATCCTTCATAACAAATAAAATTAAGGCTTGATCCCTAGCTGTATCCTTCCCACCTGATGCTCTGCTCATCAAGGAAATCTTCTGGATCCTGAGACAGCCTGGGGCCACTTACATCCCAATTTGGAGAATGCTCTTCATTTGTGTTTCCATTCACTTTTCCCGAGATTTGCAGACTGATGGCAAGAGCAAGCACATCAGCCTGGCCTGAGAGAAATTCATTCATAATTGTGTTTATTAAAGGCCACACAACTGCTCCACTCAGAAGCCATTGTGTATTTCACATATAAAACTCCACTGCTTTCCTCCACCCAGAATATTCCTTCTACTTCTTTCTGTATCTCCTGGTACCACTGTTACTCTGGCAGTTGCTAGAATTTCAGCTCCCTCTAAAGACCTCTTGTGACCCCTTTCTCCTGATGCACAGGCACTGCCTGCCTGGGCCAAGAATGAGTGGGATGTACCAGTGGCAGTGGACTCCATCAGTTTTCAACAGTCTCAGGCCTTGTTGCTGAAATCCCACCAACTGCAATAGAGCTCAGTAATTAGCACCGATTTCTCTGAGACTGTGTGGATGTGCTTGGAACAGTTCCTTGGCCCCCATTCATCCATCACTCAGAAAGAGTATAGCCTAAAGAGCAGTCATGGGACTACGCCTCTGAGATAGCAGTGCACCAGCCTAGGCAAGTGCAGCCCTGCGAGGGGAGAGCTTTAGGTGAGAGGGGGTTCTGTCTCCCAACCCTTGTCCTGGGAGACCCATCCCCGCAGAGACCAACTTGTGCCAGTCTCTGAACTCCAACACCCTCCTTGGCAGTGTCAGCCTGATTACTGCTCACTAATAGGATGAGATAGAATTTCTCAATTTTTTAGGTTAGCTTGACATGCAGTCAGGAGTTCACAACAAGTACTAAAGCTCGTTCTCTGAACTATTAGTTTTCAGATGCATTCATTCTTTCTTAGGAAAGTAACTCAGGAGTTCCCTGAAAGGGGGCGGGGCAGTGAGACTAATACCTTCTGAGAACATTTAGGTCGTGGTGTTCATGTTCTAAATCGTATCAGGGCAGCCAGATTCTTAAAAACTAATGGCTAAGAAATTGCCCTGCTTTTCAGCGACTTTCCAGTGCCTTCCCGCAGGCAAGCGCAGAGAGGTAATCGCAAGCAGATGGGAACCCCCAGGCCCAACTGTGTGTTCCTCATTATTACAAAGCTCTGCTAGGAGAGGAGAAAGAGTGCGCAGAGGGAGCAGGGCAGCCTTCCTGTTCTCATGCCACTACCCACAAATTGGACATAATTACAATTAAGGCATTTGGGAAACGGAACCAGGAGAGCTCATCCTCCCATATTGAATTTTAAGGCGATTTCCAGCCATGTGGCAGGATAAAAGAAGGACCTTTTGAAAATGTGGTCAGATGGGAATATCGGTGTGAGGTTTTCTAGAGCAAATTCTTTAACTGGGAGATTGCCTGAGAACCTTCTAGGAAATAGCAGGATGTCTTTTGAAGAATTGTTTTATAATACTTTCCCCAATATGTATTTTCTGTGAAATTTATTCCACTGAAACCTCAAAACAGAAATAAAAAGAATGGGACTACATTTTTTCTTCATTTCAGTCAATTATTGAGACAGAAAATTGAGATTTAAGTAATACTAGATTCCTAAAAGCAGAAATTCAGAAGTAATTTTGCTAGGCAGGCTCAGATTATAGAGAAAAAATAAACTAATAAAATAAATTAAATAGCCAACCCCTCAATACACTGACTCCTGTTTTGTCCTGTGATTTGCCTGGACTCCAACAAGCTGCTTCTCTCCTCATATTTGGTGTGTATTAATCCAGAACAGTTTTTTTGTTTGTTGTTACATTGACTCAAAACCTGTGAAACAGTTTTATTGAAAACACAGGAAAAGAAATGACATGAGGCTGCAGCAGGAGCAATAACAAAAAGTCCTTCTGACAGCACAAGTATGATGGTGCATTTTGTTTTAATTTAAAACAACAAATTGAAAATGATTTAATTTCAGTATACGTCTGTTGTCTTCACTGTGTGGGGGTGCAACAGAACAAAGAAAAATGAGATGCTTTATTCTTTGTTAAATGGTTGGTGAAATTAAACTTCTTTATGTTTACAAATAACTCGTGTGTGTGTGTGTGTGTGTGTGTGCATATGTGTGTGTGTGTGATTGAGACGACATTCCCGCCCCCCCCTCCCCCGACCAAAAATTACTTAATAAGATGGATTTTCTATTGATAACAGCTCCAGGTCTAATGGAAGGAAGTGTTTATCTGATAAACCATGGCATATTAGAATTGCTAAATGAGTAAAAAGGATGTTAGGTCCCAGCTTTGGCATTAACTACGGCTGATCTTTTACAAATTACAGAGATCATTGAACCTCAGTTCCTGCAAAGTGGAGGTGATAACATTTCTTATATCTGCTCCTGACTTCCTAACTGGATTGGTTCAGGCTCTCACCATCTCTCGCCTGGATTTTTCTGCACTTTCTCGTTTATCCGCATAGAATGGCTTTACCATCCTCCTTCCTGCTCTGCCCAACAACCTCATTCACAGCTTTAAGACTCCAGCGCAACAGCTCCTTCTCCACCTCAGCCTTAAACTCCATTGTATTGTCCTTAGAACCACTAAGTAACTTTGCATATTCTTTGATTATAGATTTCCAGACACCCTGCAACTCCCTTCACATGTTGGTCTCCTCGACGGAACCCCACAATCCTGGCAGTTTGGGATCATGCCCCACTCCTTTCTCTCCACCATGCCTAGCAAGGTGCCTGGCCCTCGGTGGCACCTGATGAAATGCTTGTGGGTTGAACTGGTGCACACCCTGCTTGTCCCAAGTCTCCTGTTGATTGCTTTGAAAACCACAAGACAGATGAATATTTACAGAAATAGTAACACTTTGAAAATATCTTCGTTGCTTCTGGATTTCTTTCTGCTTGCACAGCTATGTGGATACATCAAGTCACGGCAAATCTCACCATCTCTAAGTTTCAGATACACCAATCTGGTACACTTGTGTAGCTTTTTCTTTCAGGTTAAATACTCCCAATTCCTGTAGTCATGAGTTATAGACCCCATTTTCCAACTCTTTAATCATTTTCATTGCTTTTCTCTGGAACGTCTCCAAAGTTCTCCATTCACTTGTGTTGCAGGCTCCACATGACATGGTATTGAAATACTGAGTGAAAGAACTATCTCCATGTTCTTATATTCAACATTCTTATTTATACATAAATCCTTTTTTCCCCTAATTAGTCTACAAATATTAACTAGGCACTCATGTTATACCTGGCACTAGGCTTCAAAATTTTTGGCAATTTCAAATAATATGATCCCTCTCTGCGAAGCAGCCTTTTCTCTGGTGTTATTATATGAACATCATATTCATAAGCATCTGTAGTGTAGTCTATTTATATAAAAGTGGAATGTCTTTCCATGTCAATAAACAATGCTACCTCTTATTGGGTTTGGTTACATGAAATTAATTTAGTAGTTCATCTGCTCCATGAACATAACAAGTGTACTTCTCATCCCAAATTATGTGTAAATTAAAGAAGCAGAAAATGATCTAGTAATTTTTTTGTATTATACACTTTCAATAGGCTCAAATTTTATTCTAATTTGTAGATTTCATTCTAGCTCAGCTAAGCACTATGTTTTTCTCTCTGTTGTCATTGGAAAGATTTCAGTTAATACTAAAATATTAATAATATGCAACTACTTAGACATAGTAAAAGTATATCACTATTATATATTGCCTTTCTTTCAAAGCATTTTCTATATCTCTTATCTGATTTGATCCTCATAAAAATCTTATTAGCAAAGAAGGATGGAAATGATCACCATCAACATCCGCTTGATTACTCTAAGGCACAAGTAGAGTTTAAGATCAACTAAGGCAGTACAAGTGAATGCAGAGATAAATGTCTGACTTGTGGTTCGGGTTTTTCCACCAGAGTTTTCCCAAGCTTGAGAAAAACTTGACCCATTACAATTAATATAAGACTCCTATAGATTAAAACTTCTGGGGAAAACAAAATAAGGCTAAAAAAATTATAGGATATTGTACCTGTTATTTTAGTGAAAAATATTTTTAACAAACATACAATATGTAATGTGGTATAATTACACTACCAACAATATAATTAAAGGATTGACAACAATACTTATTAACAAACTATTGTAAGGATTGTGGTCTGGTAGAATAGCACAAAATGAAAATGTGTGTTAGGGTTCTCCAGAGAAACAGAATAATACATATTTGCGTACATAATATATACAGTATATATATGTATATATAGTGTATGTGTATATATAGTATATATGTGTATATATGCTATGCATATGTATATATAATGTGTATATATACAAACATTGTGTATATGTGTGTGTATATAGTGTATATATGAGAAGAAGTTTATTATAAAGAATTGATTCACAAAATTATAGAGGCTGAGAAGTCCTAAGATCTGCAGTAAACAGGTTGGAGAGCTAGGAGAGCCTGTGTGTAGTTTCAGCCTGAGTCTGAAGGCCTGAGAACTAGCACAGTCAACAGTAAAAGTTTGTCTGAAAACAAGTGGCCTTGAGACCAAAAAAGTGCTAATATCTTAGTCTGAGTCTGAAGGCTGGAAAAGACCAAAGTCCCAGCTCAAGCATTCAGGCATAAAGATTTCCCTTTTACCCTTACTTAGCCTATTTGTTCTATACAGGTCTTCAGTTGATTGGTTAAGGCCCACCCACGTTAGGGAGAGTAATCTGCTTTACTCAGTCTACTGATTCAAATGTAAATCACATTCAGAAACACTCTCACAAGACACACTCAGAATAATGTTTAGTGAAATATCTGGGCACTCTGCGGCCCAATCAAGTTGACATATAAAATGAACCATCTGTAAGATGCATTATGGATATATTTTAATCCTAACAGTTTGCCTGCATACCTCTGTGGCTGTGTTATAAATTCACCTGGAGGTAATGTAGAAATTATAATTATTAGGCACTCTAAGAATATGAACCATGGGTCAAGTGTCCTTTCTGAACTTGAACTCTAAAAGGTCCTGCTTTTTGCTATACTACTTACTGTCAACTTATTCATTTCTCAAGATAGAGGTCTAAGGAAGCTGCAGAAAGGTTGATATGAATCAAGCATTGCTGTTAATATGTTATTTTCGGTGTCATTATGGAATAAGTTTCCTTTGAATTATATAACTCATTTCATGCATTGAATCAAATATGTTTAATTATGTAAGAAATAAAAGCTAAATTTTATTTTTGTAGTCAGTTTCTAAAAGACTGCCCTAAATATATATTCCTTTCTCTGGTCTTCTACAAATCACTGTAAAATTTGTCCACTCTCTGAGCAAGTATTTTTAAGTTGTATAAGAAAATATTTATATCCCCAGGTTGTTTTAAACATTTAAAGATAATTCTGTTTTAGAATTCTGGGTTGGTGTTTTTTTGTTTTTTGTTTTTTGAACAAAAACCAAAACCAGTTGTACTGTTATAATTCACATGCCATAAAATTCACCCAAAATGTATGATTTACTATATTCACAGAGTTGTGTAGTCATCAACACTATTAATTTTAAAACATTTTTATCACTCCAAAACAAAACCCCATATCTATTACCGGTCACTCCTTATTTCCCCCAACCCACCCACGAATCTATTCTATTTTTGTTTCTTTATAAAGAGTGACTATTCTAAAAATGTTATATAAATGGAATCATACAATATGTGGTCATTTCTAGTTGGCTTCTCTAACTCAGCATAAAGTTTCCAACGTTTGTTCATGTTGTAACATGTGTGAATACTTCAATAGTTTTATTGCTGAATAATATTCCAATGTATAGATATATCTACTTTTATTTATCCATTCATCAGTTTATGGACATTTTGGGTTGTTTCTGATTTCTGGATACTATAAATAATGTTATGATGAACATTTACGTACAAATTTTTGAGGGGACATATGTTTTCATTTCCCTAGAATTGGTATTGACTGGGTAATATGGTAAATCCATGCTTAACATTTTGAGGAACTGCTAAACTGTTTTTCACAGCGGCTACACCATTTTACATCCCACCAGCAATTTAAGAGGGTTCAAATCTCTCCATGTTTTCATCAGCACTCATTATCATCTGTCTTTTTTGTTATAGCTATACTACTGAATATGAAGTGGTATCTCATTGTGGTTCTGATTTGGATTTCCCGATTGCTAAAGATGTTGAACATGTCTTCATGTGTTACTGGTAATTTGCATATATTTTTTAGAGCAATGTGTGTTCAAGGACTTTGCCCATTTTTCATTTGAGTTATGAGTCTTTTTACTTTTGAGTGTAAGAGTTCTTTTATATTCTGGATATATGTCCTTTATCAGATATATGATTCGCCAAATATTTTCTCCCATTCTGTGGGGCGGCTTTTCATTTTCTTGATGGTATCCTTTGAAGTACAAAAGTTTTTAATTTTGATAATGTCCATTTTTTTTTCTTTTGTAGCTTGTAGTGTTGGTGTTATAGCCAGACATAAATTGTAGGTGTAAATTGTTCTGCAGTCACAGTACGATTCAATTAAATTTGGTCTCATTTACAGGGGCAGTCTTTGAGGCCAGTCTTGAGGTTTATTTTGACCCCAGGAAGGCACTTCTTAGGTGTCTCTTTCCCTGGGTCTTTTTATTAAACTTCTAGGTGGTATACAGTTTAGCTTGTTGCTACCATGGAGATAGCCTTCTCTTTGTTGCTGACAACCAAAATATCTATTGTTCTTGACATTGTCATTAGACTTGAACTTCCCCATGCTCTGTTACAAATAAAGTCAGTCCTTTTAGGGATATCTACAGGGATCTCTCTTTTTGCGACCTTCCTCCTGCCCTGGGAAAAATATTTGCACCACTGCTTTAGAGATGGAGGTGGGGACAGTGACCTGATCTCAGAGTGACACTGCTTTACAAAAAAGACATTGGGATGGAGTGGTAGCCTCAGGTCTTGTTGGTATGGAAACTGTGCCCTATGAATGAGCTTAGTTGAGGGTGATCAGGGCTTGCTATTCTCTTCATGCCATGCCTAGGGTAGGGCTTCTACTTTATGAGCAGGCGATTAAGTAGAGGAAGGGAGCCTCGGCTCCCTCAGCTATTCCTGTCCGGAATAGAGCTTCTGCAACACAGAGCTAGGGGATACAAAAAGGGTAGTGGCCTCTCCCTTTTGGGGGGACACTGTCATCTTAGACTGGGAGCTAAGGGGAGATGGAACCCTGTGTTCTTGGCTACATCCGTCTGAGGTAGAATTCTGTCCTGCTGATCTGGTGTGGGGAAAAGCAGGCCGTGGCTCAAACATCACAGACTCACATATAGAGATTTGGTAGATTTTCTCAATAAATCATTCTCTGTTTATTGTATGACCTTAGCATTATTCCCAGAGATTTTAAATTTTTTTAAAAAATAATTCTCACCAGTTATGGTTGTTTCATTGGGAAAAGGGTTATAGAGCCACTATTCTAGAAATTATTCCCCTAGGCTCTTAACTTCAAGAAAAATTAGGAAGCTTGATTGGTCCTAGGGGATAAAAAGCTGGAATAAAATTTTGGAGATCATTTATCCTGCCAGTTTTAAAAATAACAAAATAGAATATCAACCCCATCCAAGTCTTATAATGGTGCAATGCCAGGGAGGACTTGAAAAAGCTTGCCAAGCTCTGTAAGACATCCTCCCACACAAGCGTTTTTCTCAATCATCATAAAAAATACATTTTTACTTTTTGTATTATCAGCATTCTTCACTCATTATATTATCAAGCTCATCCCTATAGGCATTTTAGTTTGCAATTCCTGGTAATCAAACATCTTGGAGTTAACTAGGATGGTAAGACTCTTCTCACAAAGTCTATTCCACTCATCAAGCAACTGGTGCTAAATCTTTTTTTGAACACCATTGCTTCTGTTGATTTTTGCTTCAGCACTTTTTGCTTAATTTCATTTTTCCAAAAATAGGTCAACAATATTTAGTGAGTGCTATCTTTTGTGCTACATAATAGTAAGTAGGCATTCCCTAGTATTCAAGTTTCATCTTTTTTTCTTATTTGTTTTGCCAATCTTTTTTTTTTTTTTTTTTTTTTTGAGACAGAGTCTCACTCTGTTGCCCTGGCTAGAGTGAGTGCCATGGCGTTGGCCTAGCTCACAGCAACCTCAAACTTCTGGGCTCAAGCGATCCTACTGCCTCAGCCTCCCAAGTAGCTGGGACTACAGGCACGCGCTACCATGCCCAGCTAATTTTTTCTATATATTTTTAGTTGTCCAGATAATTTCTTTCTTATTTATTTTAGTAGAGACGGGGTCTCGCTCTTGCTCTGGCTGGTCTCGAACTCCTGAGCTCAAACAATCCGCCCGCCTTGGCCTCCCAGAATGCTAGGATTACAGGCATGAGCCACCGTGCCTGGCCCTGCTTTGCTAATCTTCTTAGCATCTCTAAACTTTATATAAATGATGATACAAGGGCTAATGCATATATGATTTAAAAATGATCTTTTATGTCAAAGAATTCAATATTGGAAACAATGATTAAACATTATTTTATCTTCTTATCATCAAAAGCTTTTCTTTGCATTAATATTTCAGAAGCCACATAACTAGACACTCTACAGGGTTTGATTGTAATGCTGTACATTGAAAAATTTTTGTTGTTGAATAAGATTTTGGAAAAGGGCAAATATTTTTCTTTGATTTGCTTTCTAAGTTACTTAATTGAAAAATGTATTTTTCTTGAATAACCTCTTAATTTGCATTCTTTAAATATATTTATTCTATTGCAAACAAGAAAAAGAGCAATATGCTTGATGCACAAAAAGAACACAGTAGGTCCATTTATTTGAAAAAATAATTTTCATCTGCTTTTTCTGTCTCATACTAGTTGCAACTATATGAGAGAGTATATGTGGTATTTAGGAAATTACCTGTTCAGCTTACACCATGACAAGTCATTGACATACTTACCAGGAATATGATACAACCATTGGTCCAAAAGCCAGAGCTCTGGCTTCCAATTTTGATGAATACAGCATCAAAGACTCTAACCAGGAAAAGGCCTGATTAGGTTGGTGTGGGAGGTGGGGAGGAGGCAGGAATTGCTCATGGGCAGGGCTAGAGATGTTTGAATCAGATTATTCATGAGCCTGAACTTCTTTATCAGAAAAATGAAAAGTTCCTAACTTTAGAAGATGGGCAGACCACATATAAAATCTAGGTAAGCTGTTTATGGCCATGGTCCATAGTTTGCACATCATCAAGGAGGTTTAGGGGAGTGCACATAATCACGGGCTTTAGACTCATCCAGACATGGTACTAGACCTACCTGTACCATGTACTAGTTGCGTGAATTGGGCAGCCGTTCTGATCTGTAAAGTAGAGATAACAGTAATACCTACCTCAAAGGTTATTGTGATAAATTAAACCAAAACAAGTAAAAATCATTTAGTACAGTCTCAAGAAAATATTAAATGTTAATAAAGAGCAGCTTTTACAATGATTACCAATCATTTAAGTCAGTAGGTTTTTTTTTTTTTATTTCAGGATATTATGGGGGTACAAACATTTTGGATACATGTTATGACTTTGCCATTCCCAAGCCATGATTTGAGGTGTGCCCTTTCCCCCCTACAATGCTTACCACATCCATTAGTTGTGAGTTTACCCACCCCCAACCCCCAATGAATATTACTACCATGTGAGCACCTTAGTGTTGATCAGTTAGTGCCAATTTGATGGCGAGTATATGTGGTGCTTATTCTTCCATTCTTGTGATACCTCACTTTGGAGGATGGGCTCAAGCTCTATCCAGGAAAACATAAGAGGTGCTAGATCACCATCGTCTTTTGTAATTGAGTAGTATTCCGTTATATACATATACCATATTTTATTAATCCACTCATGGATTGATGGGCATTTGGGTTGTTTCCACATCCTTGCAATAGTTAATTGTGCTGCCATAAACATTTGAGTGCAGATATCTTTATTATAGAATGACTTTTGTTCCTTTAGGTAGATGTCTAATAGTGCTATTGCTAGATCAAATGGTATTTCTATTTTTAGCTCTTTGAGGTATCTCCAAATTCTTTTCCACAGAGGTTGTACTAATTTGCAGCACCAGCAGCAATGTAAGAGTGTTCCTATCTCTCTACATCCTCACCAGAATTTTTCGTTTGGGGATTTTTTGATAAAGGTCAATCTCACTGGGGTTAGGTGATATCTCATTGTGGTTTTGATTTGCCTAATGATTAGAGATATTGAGTATTTTTTAAATGTGTTTGCAGCCATCATTCTATCTTCTTTTGAAAAGTTTCTGTTTATGTCCTTTGCCCATTTATTGATGGGGTTGTTTGATTTTTTCTTGTCGATTTTTTTGAGTTCTAGACAGATTCTTGTTATCAGCCCTTTATCAGATATGTAGAAAGCAATGTTTTCTCCCATTCTGTAGGCTGTCTATTCACTCTAACAATAGTTTCCTTGGCTCTGCAAAAAACTTTTTAATTTGATCAGGTCCCATTTATTTATTCCTGTTGCTGCTGTGATTGCTTTGGGGGTCTTCTTCATAAATTATTTGCCTAGGCTGTTGTCTGAAAGAGTCTTCCCTACATTTTCTTCTAGGATTCTTAAGGTTTCATGCCTTAGGTTTAAATCTATTATCTATCGTGAATTGATTTTTGTAAGTGGTGAGAGCTGGGGATCCAGTTTCAATCTTCTGCATGTAGTTAACCAATTTTCCCACCACCATTTATTGAAAAGAGATTCTTTTCCCCAGTGTATATTTTTGTCTGCTTTGTCAAACATTAGATGACAATATGCGGATGGTTTTGTTTCTAGATTCTCAGTCCTGTTCCAAAGGTCTATATCTCTGTTCTTGTGCCAGTATCATGTTGTTTTAATTACTATAGCCTTGAAGTACAACTTGAAGTCTGGTAGAGTGATACCTCCCAGTTTGTTATTTTTGCTTAAGATTGCTTTGGCTATACAAGGTCTTCTCTGGTTCCATACAAAGCATAGAATTATTTTTTCCAGATCTGTAAAGAATGATGATGGTACTTTGATAGGGATTGCATTAATTCTGTAGATCACTTTGGGCAGTATGGACATTTTAACAATGTTGATTCTGCTAATCCATGAGCAAGGTCAATTTTTCCATCTGTTTACATCTTCTATAATTTCTTTTCTTAGTGTTTTGTAGTTCTCTCTATATATGTCTCTCACCTCTTTCATTAAATATATTCCTAGATATTTAATTTTCTTTGAGGCTATTGTAAAAGGTACTGTGCTTTTTATTTGATTTTTGGCTTGACTGTTATTGGCATATGTGAATGCCTTTGATTTGTGTGTATTGATTTTGTATCCTGAGAGTTTACTGAATCCATTTATCAGTTCCAGGAGTCTCTTGGTTGAATCCTTGAGGTTTTCTATATGTAATATCATATCATCAGCAAAGAGTGAGAGTTTGATCTCCTCTGCCCTCATTTGGACACCCTTAATTCCCCTCTCTTGTCTAATTGCTCTAGCAAGGACTTCAAGCACTATGTTGAATAAAAGTGGAGATAGTGGACAACCTTGTCTCGTTCTAGTTCTAAATGGGAATGGTTTCAATTTTTCCCCATTTAGTATGATATTGGCTGTGGGTTTATCATGTATATCCTCAATAATTTTAAGGTATGTCCTGTCTATGCCTATTTCGTTAAGAGTTTTTATCATAAAGGTGTGCTGGACTTTGTCAAATGCTTTTTCTGCATCTATTGAGAGAATCATATGGTCTTTGCTCTTGCTTTTATTTATAAGGTGTATTGCATTTATAGATTTGTGTGTGTTGAACCAGCCTTGCATCTCTGGGATAAAGCCCCCCTCGCCACGGTGAATTATTTTTTGATATGCTGTTGGATTTGATTTTCTAAAATTTTGTTGAGGATTTTTGCATCTATATTCATGAGGGATATTGGTCTGTAGTTATCTTTTTTTGTTGTGTCCTTTCCTGGCTTTGGTATCAAGGTGATATTGGCTTCATAGAATGAATTGGGGAAGATACTATCTTTCTCAATGATGTGGAATAATTTCTGTAGTATAGGTATGAGTTCTTTGTATGTTTTGAAAATCTCAGAAGTGAACCCATTTGGTTGGGGACATTTCCTTTTTGGAAGGTTTTTAATTGCTGTTCCAATTTCTGTGCTTGATATTCCTCTGTTCAGGAATTCTATTTCCTCTTGGGTAAACTTAGGGAGGTTGTATGTTTCCAGGAATTTGTCCATTTCCTCCTCATTATGTAGTTTTCAGGCATATAGGTTTTTATAGTATTCAAAGATAATGTTTTGTATTTCCATGCTGTCTGTCGTGACCTTTCCTTTTTCATTTCTAATGAATTTATTGGAGTCCTTTCCTTTCTAGTTCTGTCAATCTTGCAAGAGGGGTGTCAATCTTGTTTATCTTTTCGAAAAACGGCTTTTGGTTTTGTTGATCGGCTGTATAGTTCTTTTATTCTCAATTTCATTTAGTTCTGCTCTGATCTTAGTTATTTATTTTCTTCTGCTAGGTTTGGAATTTTGCTCTTCCTTTTCCAGTTCCTTGAGACTGTTTATTAGTTTGCTGATTTTTGAGCTTTCTGTTTTTTGGATATGAGCCTTTAATGCTACTAGTTTTCCTCTTGGGAATGCTTTTGCTGTATCCCACAGGTGATAGCTTGTGTCCCTGTTATCATTTAGCTTAAAGAATCTTTTGATTTCCCTCTGTATTTCCTCCTTGACCCAATAGTTATTCAACAATAGATTGTTTAATTTCCATGACTTGTCAAGTGGTGAGTATTTCTGTCAGAGTTAAACTCTAGTTTTATACCACTATGATCTGAGAAGATACACGGTATAATTTCTATGTTTTTGAATTTGTTGAGGTCTGATTTGTGGCCTAGTATGTGATCAAATTTGGAGAAAGTTCCATGAGCTGATGAGAAGAATGTATATTTGGCTTTATTTGGGTGGAATGTTCTATAGATGTCTGTTAGACCCTTTTGTTCTAGAGCTCTGTTTAAGTCCATTATTTCTTTGCTCATTTTCTGTTTTGAAGATCTGTCCAGTTCAGTTACTTTGGTGTTGAAATCCCCAGCTACTATGGCATTATTGTTTATCATGCTATTTAGATCAGACAGGATTTGCTTTATGTATCTGGGTGCTTCTGGGTTGGGTGCATAAATATTAAGAATTATTAGGTCTTCTTGATGGATCTTCACTTTCACTATTATATAGTGGCTGTCTTTGTCTTTTCTTACTTTTGCTATTTTAAAGCTTATGTTATCTGAAATAAGTATAGGTACCCCTGCTTTCTTTTGGCTTCCATTTGCCTGGAGGATTGTTTTCCATCCCTTCACCTTGAGCCTGAAATCATCTTTGAGGGTTAGATGCATTTCCTGTAGACAGCAGATACTAGGCTTGTGGATTTTTTCCACTCTGCCAGTCTATGCCTCTTCACAGGACAATTCAAGCCATTCCCATTTATTGAGAGGATTGATATTTGGGGCAGATTTCCATTCATATTGTTGGGTGAATTCTTATTGTTTTGTTTTACTCATTGTGCCATGATGGAATCCAGGTTCTAGACTTTAACTCTTGAGTGATTTTACTTTGGAGAGTGTCTATCATGCCATTCAGTGTGTAATGCAGGCCTGAGTACTTCCTGTAGAGCTGGTCTGGTCTTTGCAAATTCCATCAGTGTTTGCTTGTCTGGGAAGGTCTTTATTTCTCCCTCATAGATGAAGCTTAGTTTTGCTGAGTAGAGAATTCTAGGTTGGCCAGTATTCTGTTTCAGAAGATTAAGGATAGGCACCCAGTCCCTTCTGGCATGTAAAGTTTCAGTTGAGAAGTCTGCAGTTAGTCTGATAGGTTTTCCTTTGTAGGTTATCTGCTTTTGTTGACTCACTGCTTGAAGGATTGCTTCTTTCAAGTTTACTTTGGTCAGCCTAATACCTACGTGATGCGGTGATTACCTTTTCACATTGAGTCTCTCAGGAGTTCTGTGTGCTTCTTGTATCTGGATATCTAGATTTCTGTCCAGGCCAGGCATACTTTCCTTGAGTATTCCATGAAATAAGTTTTCCAGCCCTGTATATTTTCTTCTTCTCTCTCTGGGATGCCTATGATTCTTATATTTGGCTTCTTTGCATAATCCCACATTTCTTGTATGTTTTGGTCTTGTCTCTTGTTTCAGTGTCTTTTTCTTCATCCAATTTGTTTAGCACATAGGCATTATTTTCAAGCTCTGAGATTCTTTCCTCTGCATTATCCATTCTGTTCTTGAGGCTTTCCACTGTGTTTTGAAGTTCCTTGAATACCTCCTTCATTTCTAAGATTTCTGTTTGGTTTTTCCATAGTATTTCAATTTCTTTAGAGAATTTTTCATTCATTTCCTGTATTGTTCTTGTGGCTTCTTTATGTTGAGTTTCTATTTTCTCTTCAATTCCATTAAGATTTCTTACAATTCATATTCGGAATTATTCCTCTGTCAGTTTAATCACATCATGTAAGTTGGTATCTATTGATGGAAAGTGAATGTTTTCTTTTGGGGATGACTTTTCTCTCTGATCGTTCATGTTTCCTGTGTTCTTTTGCTGATTCTTTCTCATCAGGCTACTTTGTTGAGAACTGGGGGTGCTCAGGCTGATTTATGGCCTTATCTCCAAGTCCCCAAAGGCACATTCCTTGACAGTGCTGGACAGATGCACTCTGGTCCTGTATGCCTTAGAGGTGTTTTAGCCTGTTGGGTTATCTCTGACCTGTTGTCTTTACCTCTTGCCAAAGGAGATTAGTGAGTTTGGACCCCTTGCTTAAGCTCCCAGTTGGTGAGTCACTCGTGTGTGTGACTCCGCTGCCCTCCAATAGTTTGGGATGGAAGGCACTGTGTTGAGCGATGGGGTTACCCTCTCTGTTGTTGCTTGTAGTTTGTGTGGAGGAGTCGATTATCAAGGTATTGCAATGCCTTTTTGTTGGGCTCTAAACTCCTGAATGGGGTATACAAGTGCCCCAATCTTTGGAAAATATGTTTTCACTCCCAAGGGTAACTTGAGTCCTGTTGCCACTTTAGGTGGGGTAAGGGCAACAGGTACCTGCAAGCCTGACCACATATACTTCTGTGGTTGCTTGATCTGATGCTAGGGGAGAGCTGCTAGTATGTTATTCAGGGTTCTTTCACCATACTTGCGAGGCAGCTCCAGGCAGGGGGTGTCAATTGGTGCAATTGCTGAGGACTCTGGCCAGGATTTTCCTTCCCAGTCCACAAGCCCCAAAGCTGGCAGCGGCCCAGGTGCCAAGGGCAAGCTCTAGTGTTATGTTCTTATCAGATGATCAAAACCAACCAGCTGGACTGAATCAACAGTCTACCCCCTTTTGCTTAGTTCCAAGGTCCCACAGATTCATGCCAGTCACACAGAGAAAGCGACTTTTGTCCCTTCTCCCTGCTTCCAAGGGCAGAGTCTGCCCTGCTGGGCTGGGGGAGGCGTGTTGCCTGAGACCGCTGCATGTCCCAGCCCAGAAAATGCTTCTCTCTCGTTTCTCCCCTCCTCCAAGGGCGGGGTCTGCCCTGCCGGAGAGAAAGTCAAGCTGCCAGACTGGGGGAGGGGCGCTGCCTGAGGCTATGGCAGGTCTTAGCCCAGGAAGAAGCTTCTCTCTGGACTCCCCACGTCCAAGGCGGGGCTTTTCCTGAGTGCCACCTGAGGCCCTGGCGTGACTGAGCCCAGAAAGCAGCTTCTTTCCTCACTCCATACCTCCAAGGCTGGGGTTAGTCCTGCTGGTGCAAAAAGGCAAGCCCCCTGGGTTGTGGGAGGAATGTTCAGAGAGCGGCTTCTCTCGTTACTCCCCTCCTCCAACGGCGGGGCCTGCTCTGTCGGGCAGAGGCAGGGGCATTTCTTGAGACCGTTGCCTGAGTTTGCCCTGCTGGGCTGAGGAGGGGTGGTGTCCAGAACCACAATGGGCCACAGCGTTTCTAGGCTATGGACCCCCCAAATGGTGGCTGCCCACCCACAGAGAGCCAGCACCGGAGGCGACTGCTCAGGGGTCAGCAGGTGCTGGGTTTGGCAGGCTGTCTCAATGACCGCTGGCTCTCCCCACTGCTTTCCTGACCCACAGTCTCACGTCAGTCCAGTACAGGGTCCTGCACTCTCTGTCCCACCCTATGCCAGCCGAATCTTCGGCGGTTTCCAGGGGCAGAGCCTCCCTTTCAGCATTCACCTTCTTTGTTCTAGTCCCAGTGACCACCAGAGGCAAGGTGCCTGTCTCCAAACTCCCTCCTGTGGACCCAGAAAGTGTCCACTCAGACCAGTCCCTCTCCCACCCAGTGTGGACATAGCACAGAGCGCTGGAGAGTTCAGAATGTTTCCCGCTATCATCTCTTCTCCACACAGCCTGTTATCCCATGCCACAACTTTGCACTCACTTCAGGCCCTTTCCTGCCTGAGTGGATGTGGAGGTCGGTGGAGGAAGAGTTGTCCTCCTGTGGGTTAGATCATACTGGCCTGGCTGGCTGACAGTTGCGGCCATCCCACGCTCTATTCCCTATTGTGTATCTCACTCTCCATACTTTGTGGTTGATGCTCCAATTCACCTTTTTTTTCCACTAGAGCTGCTTGTCCTGTGCTGCTTCTCTGCAGATTCATGATGCTGTTCTTGTGGGAGAATGATGCACTAGTATGTAGCTGTCTGTGTTCTTCACCTCCTACTCTGGGAGCAGAGAACCAGGAGGCCACCACTAATCCGCCATTTTTTCCTCTTAGATCAGTAGTTTTTAACATTTTTTTAGCACTCATATCTTTTACAAGTACAATAAGCCCCCATCAGTAAATGTTTTGAAATACACAGAGATTCTCATATGTGTTGGTGTGTAGAAGAAAAATACCCATAGTAAATTTGACGTACCTCTCCTCCAATCTGGTTGAAAATTGCTAGCCTAATCAAAAGCCTATTAGTTCTTTCCTTATGTGTGTGGGTTCAGGGCAAGAAAACTGTGGCCCTTTCTGTGGACGTGATTTGCTAGGAGTGTGGCTGTAGTGAGATTGGGATTCTCTGGAGAACTTAGAGAAAAAAAGGGCCCCTCTCTCAGTGACCATACCAAGCTCAGATCTTTCTGCATGTGAAAGGAATGGTGTAGGCTTACAGAGCTGTTCAATATAACTTTCTGGAGTGATGTAAACGTTCGACACCTGCTGTGCATGATAGCCGTTAGCCACAGTGGTGCCGAGCACTTGAAATGTAACTAGTATGAATGAGAAACTAATTTTTAATTTTAATCGTGTTTAGTTAATTTGAATTTGAAAAGCCACATGTCTATAGCGACTACTGTAATGGATAGTATAGCTGTGGGGAATCTTTTTCTTTGTGTGTGTGTTTTGGGGGTGAGGGGGAGGGTGGTCTGGATTGTTGAGCAAATTTCCAGATAAAATTTTTTTTCCCAGGCAAGTCAGTCCCCAGTAGATTAAAAAAAGTTCTGGAGGTTGCTCTAAAAAAAGTGTATTTTAAGAAATGTTCAAAAGAATTTCAACAGTACGGATCCTTATGCACCTGTAAGCAGAGCTATGCATCTTAATCTAATCATCTGCCCTCAAAATAAGCACGAATAGAACCAAATTTATTCAATTTAAATTAACTTGAGTTTCAGGTGTGTTATTGTGGAGAAAAGGATGAAAGTCTGGAAATTTTGTCCTCTTTGCTAACATTTAGAGGAAAGAATCATTAACATAAGTTTTTTCCCCTTTTGTATGTGAGAAAACTATACACATACAGCTTTTCTTTAGTGTTAGTTGATGGTCTTTCGATACATTTCAGGTAATGTTTCCAGGGATTTTGGAGAAAGGTCCTTGTGCACAGACTCTTAGGGAGGGTGACCATTGTGGTCAATTTTCTGCCCATTACTGAGTCCCCTTAAGCATCTATGGAGAAGTTTTGTATGAGAAATATCTCCCTTTGCAGTCATTCTTTAGTCATTGGCCAGTGGAAGAGTTAATTGCCTACCTGGCTTTGGCAATGTAAGGCTTGAATCTCGTCTGAATTCTACTGTTCTTTGATTTCATCAAAAGGCATATTTGCATATGGACTGATAAGACACCTTGGCACCAGGATCCTGGGTTTCATACAGGCACAGTTTTGGCACAGGCCTGATGAAAACTCAATTATGATTTATGTCTATGCAACAGAGTTTCCTATTGATTGCCTGCCAGAGCCATGATAAAGCAATATTAGGCTCAAAGCCAATCCTTTCCAGCCGTAATCTCTCCTCAGGTTTTATATTCTATGCTCTTGCTGGAGTGTTCTGAATATTTGTGAACAATAATAATTCAGAAAAATGATCCTTGGATATGCAAATTCGTTTGTAATAAAGGATCCTCTTCTTAGTACTTGAGTTTCATTTGTTTTCACTTTTCAGTTATTTGGCATTTATCCAGCACTTTGCTTATGTGCATCACATTGCTCTAAGTTTTATAGAATGTAGAAGAAGTGGAAAATATAGCTAATGTTTTGAGGAAGTTGCTTATATTAATACTAATACAGAGGAAGCAAGTTGTCCAGAGATGAAGATATTAGTCCAAGAAGCAATTGTCTTCTAATATTGGTATGTTGCTCAAATTGAGCAAAATGAGGTGATGATAAGAGAATGAGCTGGAACTAGACAGAAGCTTCTTGGTGTATGATTCTTAATTGAGGAAGGGCATAAAGGTAGGAATCGCAGTTGGGTAGTGGGGATATGAAATGAGGGTCATTAAGGGAGTTCCTGGGGAGATCTAGCTTCCTTGATAATCAGTCCCCTGTTGAAATGGTGAGCATTACTTCCCATAATTAAAAATTGTATCTTTATTTAAACTAACTTTAAAATTGTCTAACATTAACATTAACTGACTGTGTGCTAGTCCCTGTTCTCAGTGCTTTATATATTAATATATTGAGTCATTTTAATCTTACAATATCCCCAGGAGGTAAGTTCTATTATTTTCTCCATTTTGCAGTCTAGTTAACTGCAGATAGAGATGAAAAAAGACTTGCCAAGGGTCCCACAGCTCATAGGTAGTAGAGCTAGAATTGAACCCAGGCCTTGTGCAGTCACTCACAACCCTCTACAGCGTCTCACCTGTGGAGAACAGATAGGCACATGTCGTTGCTTATCTTGGCTCCTCAAGGTATGAGAGGGATGTCCCTTTCTCATGGCAGGGAACAGAGGGGTCATTATTCTTTGTTCCTTGGTTTCAGGATTACTTGCTGTTGGATGGGCAAGACCTCATGACTGCTCAAAGTGGTCAGTTCTGAAGAATCTTCTTCAAACCTACAGAATAAGTCAGTTAGTGTTGTGTTATGGGTTGCATGTGTCCTCAAAAAAGATATGTTGAAGTTCTAACCCCAGTATCTCAGAATATGACCTTATTTATAAACAGGGTCTCTACAGAGATAATCAAGTTACTTTGTTATGGAAGCCCTAGGAAACTAAAACAGGTTGAAAGTGGTTCTCAAGTGTGTGAAGTGGCCTCTTATTAGCTGAGCACTGTTTAAACTCTCAAGAGGGTACCTCATTTCCACATATCAGCAGAGTGGAACAACTTAAAACGTCTGCAGTGAGGTTAATGAAGTATCACATGAAACAAGAGTCTCATGTGACCACTTGGAACCTTACACAACTCAAAATGCTTTTCAAATTTATCACTACCTCAAAAAACTTACTAAAACATAATTTCTGTCAGAATCTGAGTTAGGCCATTACATAAGGCAATGTGGGAAGATTCTAGGGAAGATTTTTTTTTTCCTCTGAAGCCATTCAAGGACCCCTTTCATGAACTTTCCCACCACTGTTTATACTGTAGGCACAGCCCTGCCTGGTTAAATGAATAGTTCAATTTATTCTACATTCTAAAAGGACAATATTCCCTATTCCAAATTATAGCCTTCCTTTATTGGACAATGGCCCTAAATTATATGACAGGTATTTGATTGTCAAATTACAAGTTTAGTTTTCACAGGCCAATGTTTTCTATGAGGAACAGAAAGCACAAAGCAAAGCTTATTCTTTCACAGACCACTGCTGTCCTCTTTATTCCCTTCTAGAGAAATACATGAGAAATATCAAATTGTTGCTGCATTTATTGACGATTGCTTGGCCTTTATGCTTGTGTACAAGCTTTGGCCTCTTGAAGAGCATGAGCTCAATCTAGACAGAGGCCCTGGTAGAGATGTTTTTAAAAAACTGACCCTATTACGATTCTGCTCGGATGAGAGCCAATAGAAACAGTCTTTGCACACAGCAGACCATTGCCTTTGGGGTTACAAAGGACTGTGTGCAGGTTTCCCTTCTATAAAACTTGGTTCTTAATGATCTGGTTGAGCTGACTTCAACCTCTCCCTCTCCCGGTATTGAGAAAAGTAGCACAAACAAACATTCTTTCTCACATAAATGTTATGGCTCTATTATTTTAAACAAGGAGTGACCTCAACAGGCCTCTGACCTCACTGGCCAATTATTGTCTGAGTTGCCACAGATATGTCTTTTGCCTTTTCTTCTTTTGTTCTTTTTCCAAGCCGTTATTGTCTTTTCCGGATGCTCTCATCTTTTAGCTGGCTTATAAATAACTAACAATCCCATACAACTTGTGGATATTTCCTTGGTGTGCATCTCACAGTGATTTATCTTGCAACACAAATAGGAAGTATTCTGCTCAAAGCTAAAGATGTTTTCAGTGCTATGTTGATGTTTTATTTTGGCAGAGGCAGTGTTGTTATCTTCAGCTAATGCAAACTCACACTATTTGGGCCGTACTAAATGGAACAGAACTTTTGGGCCACAACTCCCGTTCATCTGGGTTTGCAGTGTGTTCAAGATCATTTTTAAAGAATGATCCTGGTCTTTCTTGCCAGTGCCATCTCTGCTAACCTTGTGTGGGGTTGGCCCGGCCGTCCATTGGATATGTGCCTTTATGAACTCCTCAGCTGCTGCAAAATGATGTGAGCCTTACCCTGGCCCTGGGGTCTTCTCAAGAACTGGAGGATGAACTCCATGGCAGAGGGAATAGACATTCTCAGTGCATTTGCCACATTTAATCACAAGCTCGTCACCACACGATATCAATCAAAAGCTAGGAGAGACACTGTGCAGAGACCATTGCTCAGTTTTATCTGCCTCCAGATAGTCTAAATTAAATATGTGGGTCAAAGTTGACCAGTGGAGGCTGGAACATTGCTTTTGTTGTGTTGGCCATCTGCCTTTTCTTTTTCCCTTTCAGAAGAACACGTTTTCTTGTACAGTGTCTGTGCATGTTCTGTTAGGATACATTAAGAGTCATCTTAATAAGGAGCCTCATGGATGCTGTTGTATGAATTGTAAAGAAGCTGAAGTGATCATTCATTATATCACCTGTTCATGAGGATACTAGGGAAAGTTCCTGTCTGATCTAAGTACCAAGAATAATTAGACTTCCCCAGGAAATTTGGATTGTTAATTTATCATGGACACTGTGACTTGTGTGTCATTGAGAAGATTTCTCTTTTCATGTTGGCTGCCAGAAAATTTAGGACCAGATTTAGGGCCCACCCATTGCACATGTGTGGGTTACTAAGACATGCATTTTTATACGTGTTCCTGGCTCTGTTTCAATTCTACTCTTGTTTTACTTCTCTTCTTGACCAACTTTTAACTGACACTATTGGGTCATCTTCTGTGAGTCTTGTTATAGGCCACTTCAAATATTTTCAGGAATAGATCAAAGTATAAAAATAAAAACATATACATAAATGAAATAATCTCAAATTTTGAAGGGAATGTTGCAGTAATTGGTGAAGAAAAAATAGGGGCTTACAGATACAGGGAGCAACAGGAAAAGCATATAAAGGTACAGTAAATGGTTTTGTCAAGGGATCTGATAAAAAAAATCTTCCCTATCACAGTTAAGGTGATGTAGCAAAGCTGCTTAACTGGGATCTTTAGAATAGAACACGGGAAAAGATACATTGTATAAGAATGAAATTTATTTTAATATCTCTCAGTCAGATTTATTTTAGGTATAAATTTGTGAAAATATTTTCATTACTTTGCATCAGAATGAAACCTAGGAGATCTCTGGAAAAAAAAGTCATTGAGATAAGAAAATCATATTGGTATCTTTCAGCTGAATATGTCTTTGCATGTTATTTAGATGCTTCAGAAAGAGTTAGTTGATAGCCTTCTTTCAATTTTATTCATGTCTTCCAGGGGTCATGCCTATATCTATTTGAAAAACAAATGTGAGAAAAGCCTGATTGTTTTATAAAATTAGGTATCAATTGGGAATTCAGGTGAATAACGATGGTAATAATTCACATAATTCAAAGATAAGAAACATTATACTGATGTTATTTATCTGGAAATCTTTTAATCTCAAGGCTTCATTTTCACTGAATAGTTCCATGGGGTTATGGCTTTGTGTTTTGCCTATCATAGCTATATCCTAAGTATTCAGCTCATTGCCTGGCACATGATAGATAATAAGTATATATTTGTTGAACGAGTGAATAAATGAATAAATGAAATGAATATGAGGTATGGGCTATATTTGTAAGATCAAGATGAAATTGATTTGATTTGGGGGAGGCAATGACAGTAATTTTACTTATGCCCCAATCGGAGAATCTAGGCTAAGGTAAAATGCCTTCTAGAGTCAATATTGCAGATAGCTGTTTAATGTTACCATTTTTACACATAATTTGAAAATCTGTTTTACTTCCACAGTATGGCGCCTATGCCAAGATGGCTTCCTCTTGGTGTTAGCATAATGAATACTGGTGCTGGGAGGACTTTAAAGACCATCAGCTCCTCCCCACTGAGGTGAGGGGCCAATGACTGATTTCCACAGATGCTGTGTGGCATGGTGGCTATGTACACTCACTCTGGAGACAGGAAAGTCCCAACTACAATTCTGGCTCATCTATAAGGTGAGAATAATTATTCCTACTTCACAGGGTTGTTTGGAGAATATGATGAAATAATGAATGAGAGTGTTAAGAATTGTGCTTGGTACTGTATAAATCAACAGTTCCAAACTATGGCCAACTTGTATTATTAGAAGGCAAAATATAAATAGCTTGACTCTCAAATAGCAAGTCTTGTAAAGTCAGGATCTGCCTACATGGTAGGCACTTAAAAAACATCGGTTCATTTTACTTAAATAATTATCAATACTGTCCTTCAATAAAATTAATGCAGTCTTCTGGGACTGAGGCATTGTATACATAGATACCTCTAATAATTAATCTAGTTACTCAAACTCTGAATCTTTTGCCCTTGCTCAACTGTTTCAGAGAGGAATAATTTAGTCACACTGGTTATTTGTCTATATAAGTGTTTTTCAATCTTGGCACTATTGACTTTTTGGGCTAGGTAATTCTTTATCGTGTCGGGCTGACCTGGGCATTGTCTGAGGTTTAGCAGCATCCCTGACTTCTACCACTAAACATCAGGAGCCTCTGCCTTCTCCACCAGTTGCAACAATAAAAACTTCTTCGGAGGTTACTACATGTTTCCCAGAGAACAAAATTGCAAAACATTGGATAGATTTATATCAAATAGTTGCTTTACTTCATTATATTTTATAATAAATCTCCAGAGTGTGCTTTGAAATCAGATCATGAAGTCTTCTTTCTGAGGCAATTTAGAAATAGAAAATGGTAATTCTCAGTTCTGGAAGGTTCAGAGAGTTGGATCAAGTTACCTTTTGCAGTACCTCTCAATTCTTTAGATTGAAGATACAGAAGTCCAACACGTGTCCTTGGGCAGCTCCCTCCTTGCCTGCATATATAAATGCTTAGCATACAATCTATACTGACTTTTGCCCTTCTGTGCTGTATTAACATAGGGAGCTTTTAGTCAAAGTTACTGAGAAATAGTCACAAATCTTGCCTCCTTTAAAATGTTTTTGCTGTGTTTATCAGTTTCTAATTTACCAAGGTTTCCTTGTCCATCCCAGCTGCACAAAGCATTCAGGGCCATTTTTTTAGGCCTATTGAGCATAGTAGGAAAGGAGGTTTGTAGTGGCAGTGGCCATACACACATTTCAGAGCCTTTCTGCACATTAGCAGTGGCTACTACATGTGGTGCTTGGAACGTATCCTAACATGGCTGCTGTAGCAAACTCTCAGCGCCCACTCCACCCCTCTGTAGCTGCCCCGCCCCACAGACAATCAGGGCATTGTGCAGAACAATCCCAGAGCTGTTCAAAGAGCATAGCCTAGGGCCCAGGCTTTGCTGTTTATTTGTGGCACTGGATCAAGAATGATATGGCAGTAGCTTTTGGGATGTGCTTAGGAAAGACTTGCACCAACAGCACCCAAGGCTCTAGCCCGTTCTCACAGCCTTGTACTGTCACTGAAAACAATGCCGTGTGTATTCGAGGAGTGTGGACGTGTTCTGGGAAAACACGCATTTAGGAATGCACCCAAACTCACAGTGGCCTCTGGGCCTATTGGCACATCCCTTAATATTTCCCAGTTTCAGGTGTACATCACTGCACATGTGAGGGAAAGTCAAGGTTGTGCATGCTCTGTTAGATGCCTGTTGGGCTTGTTGGTCAGGGTGGGGATGGGGAGTCGGGAGAGAACATGAAGAAGCTAAGATATCTCAAAAGAACAAGAAGCCTCCTGTCTCCATAAAGTGACCCTAGCTCCATCCAAAAAAGTTTGAATGAAGACTCTTCCCAAACTCTGATCATTCTTCAATTATGCACAGGATCAAATAAATCACACAAGTTGTGAAGTGCAAAAGGATCCAAATTCAGCTTATATACAACTTTATAAAGGTGGAAAAATGCTAGAGACAAGGAAGATTGGCTAAAAGAAGGGTCAACAATAAACGAATCCATAATCTTTTTCTAAGCTTGTGATTCTGACTTAAACACAGATAAAGCAGAATTGTGAACCACATTTAGAAAGAACTCACAAGGAAGTTCCCACTTATTTAAATATTCTTTTGCCACTAAGTTTATATGAGGCATGGAAGAAAATTTATTTTGAACATAGTGGCTTCTGTTGGCACAATATGTTTATTGACTATTATTCCAAGCTATGGCTTTTATATTTTCCTGTTCTCTTTGACCGATATTTAATGAGAACATTTTAAGGAACATTTTTCCTATTTTATAGCCAGGGTACTAGCTCTAACAACTGAAAATTTATAAAACTGTACAATATAGCCCTTCCAACATGGTTCCATCAGTTATACACCAATAAATAACAGTGATTTCAGGGATGATTAATCATAATCATTATAAAGCACTTTGGCCAAGCCGACATCTGTTTCCATGGATACCGCAGCTGGCCATCACGGTTCTGTAATTTATATGTTTTAGTTATTGTTCCCAGATGACTGTGAGGACCATTCTGCACAATATGACCTTTTAACCTTAGGCCCCAATGGGCTCTGTGGTTTACAAGCAGCCAGGAGTCCTTTTGAGAAATTATTGTTGAAAATTTGCGGAGCTCTAAGGAAATGAAGTAGGATTTCAAAGGTCTTCCCATCATTGCTTCCTTGAAGAGGCAAAGGGAAGAAAAGTGCAGTGGCGACAACATCAGTAAAAAGCACTTACTAGTGCTGATCATATTGTCAGTGAATCAGAGATCTGAAGACTCCCCAGGCACTGGGGAAACTGAGGAGGAACGGTTCACTCCACGTCACACTGACATTGAATGGAAAGCTGGTGCTTACCCAGGTCTCCTGACTTTCAGGCCTGGGCTCATCTTTTCATCAATTATTTTAGACAAATATATTTTATGCAGTTCTTTATTGAATGGATGTTATTGTGCCAAGCTGTCGGCTCAGTGCTGGCAAGTTAATGGCAAATCAATGGGAAGTCAAAACCTATCCTAGTTCCTGCCCATGTGGCTCAGACAGAGGCTAGTGGAGGAGGTTCACATTAAGCAAATAATTTCACCAGCCAGTGGACAGTTAAGCTGTGACAAGTGTTGAGTAGGTGAAATCTATTGTAACCTGAGGGTCTGTCATTGGGATTTAGGTCTAGTTCCAGAGGTGAGGACAGACTTCTCTGGGGTAGTGCCCCCTGTGACGAGATCTGAAGAAGGAATTAACTGTGGGAAAATCCAAGGAAATGGTGTGTCAGAGTCCAGCATGTGCAAATGCCCAATGGCAAGAGAAAGGAAGATGAGCACCAAAAGAAGCTGTGACAGGAGTGTAGAAATCTGGGACAAGGTGATCCAGGGACCTGCGTAGCCCACAATGAAAAATTTGGCCTCCATTCTATTATAGTTACAGTAAGAACTCACTTGCAGTACCCTAGCTTGATTGAGTTGTGTAAGAATCAAAAGTAGGTGGGGACTAATGGTTGGAATCTCTCTTTTGCTGGGAAGGGAGAGACATACTTTGGTCCTGACTCTTTAAACACCTTCTATAATTTGTTCCACATATTTCTGCTGTGAAGGCTAAATGCTCAGAAGGGCAGGAAAGCCCTGAGATCTTGTCCATCACTGGCTAGTTTGGTTTCACCTGCTGCAGGCCCAGCTGTCCAGGATTCTGGTCTCTTCCCTGCAGAGCAGAGAGGACATGCAGTGACCTCTTGTCGTGGGCCTGAAAGAACAGGCATAGTGTAGACCTTTCTGTATATAGGATTCAAAATATTTTTTCCACATACTGGATGTATAAGAAACCACATACATTTATTATCTTACAGCTTCTCTGGGTCAGGAGTCCACATAGTAGGTCCTTTACAAGGCTGCCATCAAGGTGTCAGCCAATGCTGCATTCTCATCCAGAGGTTCAAGTGGGGAAAAGTCCTCTTCCAAGCTCACTCAGGTTGTTGGCACAATTCACTTTTCTTGTGGCTGTAAGACTGACAGCAACTTGCTCCTTCAAAGACAGCAAGGAAAGCAAAACCCTGGAGCAAGTTGACTAGGAAGATAGAGTCTTATAAAACATAGTGTAATCACCAGAGTGACATCCCATCACCTTTGCCATATTTTGTTGGTTACAGGTCCTTCCTGCACTCAAAGGGAGGAAATAATACAAGGGTGTGGATACCAGGAGGCAGGGGTCATGGAGCCAGTCTGCCGCACTGTCTGTGCCCTAACTTTACAAACATGTATACAAGGAACTCTTACACAAAGCCCAGGTGGTTTTTGTGCTCTACCAGACTCACGGTGCCAGAGAGACTCCTGCACATGGTTTGGTTACCACCTAAGAGGAATGTGAAAGCTCAGTAGCAAGTGAAAATCCTCTGGTACAGTGCATCCCCCAGAACTGTATCCTCCACCTCACTTCCAGACTGCACCTGCTGTTCTCACAAGCTGTATGAGCAGCCTTGCGTTTCCATTCTGGTTAAACACTGCATCCTTTCACAGGTAAAGCGACAGCTTGCCCTGGTTCCTCTCTTCCTGGCAGGTGGCCTTGATCCTGGAGCACCACCTGTGCAGCACCTCCCCACTGCGGTGATGGGGTGGTCACTTGCCCTCTCCTGGCCATCCAGACCTGCTGCTTTCCTTACTCCGTCAGTGGGAACAGCTGTATTGCTTTAGTATTCGTCACAAGTAGGTGAGGGGAGGAAAACCAGTCCCATGTCATGTAGCAGTATAATTTGTCTTTTCCAGCATGGCATATAAATGGAACGACACGGTAGGAATTCTTTTGAGTCTGGCTTTTCCCCCCACTTAACACAATTTCCTTGTGACTTATCCACATTGTCACATGTCAATAATTTGTTACTTTTAATTACTAGGTAGTATTCTATCTTATGGATGGTACCACACTTTGATTTTTTATTAAGGGGTTGGGGTGTTTCCATTTTGGGGCAATTATCAATAAAGCTGCATACATGTTTACATGCAAGTGTTTGTGTAGACATGTATTTATTTCTCTTGGATAAGTTGTTGGGAAGTAATTGCTACCAGAGTGATCTCTTGGAGGTCAAGTGACGCACTGCCACATACCGGAAATCATCACAGTGTGTTAAGGAGATGACATTTTGAGGAAAGCAATGAGAAATGGCTAGAACATTGGCATGTGCCTTTCTAAATATCAGTCTAGCTTTTGAATTATGATTCTTCAACATGTGCTGCTTGGAAAAAGCAACCTGTAGGGTTCCTTGGGCTACATCAATTCCTCTCTCTTTCCCTGCGGCAGAACTAGACCAAGGGATAAGGTAATTGCTCACGGTCTAATCTTTGACTAGACAGATTAAGTTCAAGGCCATATTTCTTTTCTAGGGTGCTCCCCATAGACTCGTAGATTTATTGCTGCTCTGTCTCTGGTGCTGAACCCTCTGGTATTTTTTACCCCTCTTCAGTGAAGGGTGAAATTTCCCATTGAAGGTGGTGAGGATTTCCAGGAAAACCTTCCACTAGCTGCTATTGTTTCATTCTCTGTTCCTCTTATGGATGAAAATTCTTCCACTAGGATCATTGATGTAAAAAAGCTCTACCACTTCTCTCCAAGCAACCTTTGCTCCCACAGGGCCAACCACATGCAGTTCCTCGAATATGCCATGTCCTTTTTTAGCCCCATGCCTTTGCATGTGCAGTCCTCTCTCCTGTGCTTTTATGTAATTTTCCCAAATGATGGACCTTCCTCTTCCTTTTAAAGTAATGCTTTTGTACTCATATGGTGTTCTGAACATACTGCTGGACCAATTTATCATGGTAATTTACATAGATCATATTTTCATGGGTTTCCTCTACCCATGTCTCTTCTGTGGTGAAATCTGTGTCTTCCTTGGTTCTTTGTGTCTTTGTGTCTCAAAAGCCTGACCCAGTTCCTTATGGAATGAATGACAAATGGAGCACCAACTGCGGTGGGTGATGGAGGAATGGGCGGGTCTCCAGGGATTTTCTTTAGTTTGCTCTGCTTACCTTAGATGGATCAGTAAAAAGGTGGGCAAACTGACACCAAGGAAAGAACAAGAGTAGGAAGCGTGGATGTCAAGGTAGGAGAGGGTCAATGGCTGAATCTAACAAAGGCCAGACTGTGCTTCTTCAGGTGGGTCATCCACTTCCCATGGGATGTGCTAATGAAACAAGCAATTTGGAATAGGCAATGGTCGTGTGAGTGTGACTGTGTGTGTGTGTGTGTGTGTGTGTGTGTGTGTCTGTAGAGAGAAAGACAGACAGCACGCAGGTGGAGGTCAGACAGGGCCAAATCCTGAGCTTAGGTAGAGGGTGAGGACGGGAAAGCTAGAACAAGAGAGTTGTCAAATCCTAGATCATGGCCTTTGACATCATTTTTTCATCCTATAAGAAAGACAAGACTCAGAAGAAAAATGATTTGCCCAAGGCGTTGCATTAGTTTACCAGCAATGCTGGCCCCAGGGCTGACATCTTCTGATTTCTAGTTGGTTTTATTACTTCACATGGATTGCTAGACCAGGGAGGGAGGTTTCATGATGCTTTAAGGAAGATAGGAAAGAAAGGAAAGGGGGAGAAGTGCTTAAAGGAGTATTATAAGACCCCCAAATCATAAACTAGGCCCATTTCAAACTTTTACTTCAGCGATGTATGATGGTGCCTTATGGCTTTGAACATAAAATTTCTATTTTTAAAAATGTGACTCTCGGGTAGGCAGTCATACTTAGGCTACTCTTCATCCTAGCACTTCACACAGGAGGCAAGTTCTTTGCTTGGTATTTTTATGCAACATTGGAAGGCTTACTAGACATAGTATATTGTACAGGACCTTTTGGAGGCTGGTGTTCTTACTCTAGTCCCTCTTGGAGCCTGTGAGTGGTGGTATGCAACTCCACCACGACACAAGTGCCTGCCAAGACAAGGCTGCTGACAATGCTGTCATCTCTTTGTAGCCAAGTTCAGTTCCCCAATGTGTCATAGAGGGGAGAATTTAACTCAGGCTTCCTTGCTAATCTTGGGGATGCAAATGGAAACAGTAATTAGTCACAATTTTCACCCACCAGAGTAACAAAAAGACTGAAACAGCAAGTGTGGTATAAAATGATACAGCCACTTTGTAGAGCAATTTGAAAGTTAAAAAAAAAAAACAGAACAAACTAAAAGTACATATGTGTTTCACTTCTAAGTCTGTGTCCCAAAGAAACTTTTTTTAAAAATTTATTTTTATCTGTTTCAAATTGCTGTTATACTGTTATTTTATTTTATTTTAAAATGTTAAGAGGGTACAAACGTTTCTGTTACTTGGATACGTTGTATAATACTGAAGTCAGGGCTTTTAGTGTACTGGTCACCAGAATAGTGACCTGATAGGTAAGTTCACCTGATAGGCAAGTTTTTATCCTTTATCCCTCTCCCCCTTTATTGGTTTCCAATGTCCTTTACATTTCTTTGTGCTTATGTATATCCACTATTTAGCTCCCACTTATTAGTAAGAAGATGTGGTATATATATACCATGGAGTACTACCAAGCCATAAAAAGGAATGAAATAATGTCTTTTGCAGCAACTGGGATGGAATTGGATACCATTATCCTAAGTGAAGTATCTTAGGAATGCAAAGAAACTCTTCTAATGGCACAAATGTACCTGCACAAAGCTGCTTCTCGTTCCATAGTGTTTGTGACAGTAAAATATTTGAAACCACCTAAATGAAAAAAAATAATGAAATATCCTAAAAGGATAAATATCATGGCATTTGTTCCTACAATGGAACACAATGCAGTGGTAAAAAGGAATAAATACGACCTCTCTACATAAACCTGGATAGATCTTAAAAACATAATATTAAGGAAAAATATTGTAAAACAATATGATTTCATAATGTAACTTATTAAGATGTGAAAAGCAACACAAAATAACAGTAAGTGTTATTTATGGATATATGTCTATATATCCAAGTGTCAAAATGGGCTGGAAGGTTAAATAGCAAACTACTGGTAGGAGTTACTTCTGAGGGGGAGGAAGGAAACTTGGTTGAGGGTAGGCAAGTAAGGGGGCTTTACCTTGATTTATTAATATATGTTTATTTAAAAAAACAAAAATTTTAAAATGGTAACATATGATAAAGTGTGTGTGTGTTTGAGACAGAGAGAGAGAGAGGGGAACAGGTTTTTATTTTATTCTTTGAGCTTCTTAAGTTCTCAAAAAATATCATTAATGAAGTAAATCACCGTTACTTACCAATTGGAAGAATTTGGAAATTGTGAATCTACCTTCCTGTATGTGGTGTGGTAGCCTGTGCTGAAAAGGTTTTCGGAGGATTAACTTCAACAGAATTTGGAATAAGGCTTGCAAGCTTATATAATATTGGGCTATACATGGGCACCAATATCCAGAAACGACAGCTTTGCAAACAAATTCAAATAAATTTGGAACTGTAAAATGTTTTAAAACAGTGTGTCCAAAGTAGGTTTTAAGTAAAAGCTTGCTGATTTGGATATGCATTTGCAATTGCATTTTTAATAGAACTATTCTCTGGTGACTTGGAAAAAGAAGTTGAAAAGTAGTAAATAAACTATTTTTTACCTTAGGTCTAAATTTCAGATTGGTCCTGAGTGTGACAGAAATTGCCCTACTGAAGGTTTTTCTGCTCTTCAGATGTGTGGCCATGGAGCAAAAACATTTAGTGAGTTAGAGGGGAACCAATGTACTTATAATTTTGAAAGCAAAGGCAAGATTCACAGAAGTAAACATTTCCATTCAATGATATTCAGAAAGCCAGACCACTTGCTGCTGTGATTGCCAGAGTAAAAAAAAATTCCAAAGACTCTGTTGGAAATCTTCAATTTTTTTTTAAAAGCTGAAATGATTGAGACAGTTAAACTATGATGTGATTGATCTTAGATTTCTGTATCTCGGAAACCTGTTTTTCTTGTTGAACATCATTAAAGCTAAATTTCATTAGTAAATTATTCCAAGGTGAATTCATAGTTATTTTATGTGTGATTCTGTATGCAGTGTACGTAATAGGTGCAGAATCAACATTTGTTGTACAGTAAGGTATTAAATAAATACTTCCCATATAGGAAACCAGATTAGTGTCTTGCTTGTTTTCCCACCACCTCTTTCTCCTCAGCTCCAATCTATCCCTCACTTTGGTTCCACAGGAAACCTCTCAAGGAATCTCTGATGCCATCACTCCTTTTCTTGGAGATATTCGAGGATATCTCACTTTCTACTGAATTAAAAAAAAAACTTTATCAGTCCATGCCAATATTCTTCCCTAATGTTATCCCTACCATTTTACTATATGCCAAGCCAAATGGTCTACCTTTGGGCTGTTTCCTGAATAGTTTCTACCTTTTGTTCATTCTTTCCTCTTGCCTGTCATGCTTCTATTCAGTTTACCTACTAATATGCTCTAGACATTAGAAGGATTATCTCAAAATTCATGGCCTCTATGCAACCTTTCTTAATTCCAATTAATGGAAAGAAGCACTTCATACTTCTTGTATAACATTTGAAGAATGGATTATCTGCATAATATTTATGGGCTTTTGAGTATTATTAATAATTTAGTCTTTGTCATTCTGTTATAAGCTTCTCAAGTGCTGGACTTATGACTTATTTATATTATGTCCTGTACAGCCGTTTACCAATAGTAGGTGCTTAGTTAATGTTTAATTATTACCTGATGGAGTACACAGTTGTTATGGAAAATGTGGCTCCAGTCAGCTATTAACTGACTTGAATTTAACTGTCAACTTTTCAGTTGTCTTACCAAACTGAAAACTAAACAACAGACTTTATAATTTGGGACCTATGTTCTATATGGCAACTTTTCTGGAATAGGCTTAGGTGCAAATATATACTCATTTTCTTGCTGCTGTATGTGGAGACCACTTCAATGGCATGGTGGATAAAGCTGGAGCTGAATGATCTCCAAGAGCTCTCACTGTGTAGGATTCTACCAATTTCCTCGGGAGGTAAAGGATTTTCTTTCTGGCCAATGTTTCCAACTTTATGAAGTCAGGGATATCTTACAGACAGAAGACTACATTGTGTCAGGATGGCATGTCTGGACATACAGGCATGGTAAAAGGTGAAATGGCTTTAGGAGTCAGGTTCTTAGAATACTTCAAGACACCTACTCTTTGCCTGAATTATACATGATTTGGACTTTTATTTGTTAATTTAATTTATGTATCTATTTTTTCATCTTGTTCCATATCTCATTTAAGTTGCTAATGACCAACACTTATTTCAAAACAGTGACATAGAAATAGGAGAGAAAAAAGTGTTAATACTAGGGCAAATGTAAGTTTGAGTCAGAGGAAAGTGAAGACTGGGATTGGAAGACAGGAAGAAGGAGAAAATCACAAGTATTCACACTATGTGGGTCTTCATAGTTGTTAGAGATGAACAAGAAATTGGGCTCTACCTTTCTTGGCAGCCAATGTGAAAACAAAAGTTGGTCTGGAACATAGTCTTAATGTCCAGGGAGGGTAATCATACCAATTTTGGTGAGAAACAAATACTTCACTAGATTAAAATCTAAACTAAATTGCTCACACGGAACTTCCCCTAAGGGCAGTGGATGATGTTTTCAACAACACCATGCGCATTGTTTCGCAGTAAATGACAGAGGCACCATTCTACACGAGCCCCATCTCAAGAGGCAATATAATTTGGGCCAAACATGTTCTTTTCTGAGAGCTTAGCTAGATTTGAGGGTAAAAGCTGAAATTCTGAGAAAAATGGAAAGACTGTCTTTCAAAAGGTCTCCATAAATACCTCCTTCTTTAAGCATTCTTTGGATATGAAGTGAAAAGTGTATATTCATGCTTGCATTTTTTATGAGCCCATGAGGGATTCTTCATTATTAATTGAGGGTGCATTGTTAATTATTAATTGACTCTTAGTCATGTTGCATGCTGCATTATCTTTATCTTTAGCATCTCTGCCAACCTCACTCCTGTCCTCATAAAGTATCTATTTAATGTCGACAATGATATGCACATAGTTGGTGATCAATGAACATGAGTTGAATCAACAGTTAAAAGTAAGCCCCAAGTTTATTTCTCTTTGGAAGCTGATCATTAAGTAAGCAGTAAAGATGTATTCAGAAGTAAACAGAATTTTCTACAATCAAATGCATTAGCATAAAATACCTAGTTTGCAAGCTGGGGGGGAAATGCTCCTAAGAATTGTATTCATAAAGTAGAACTTCAGAAGGTTCTAAAATGCAGGATGAAGGGATGGTCAGAAAATTGCATTCTATACAAAGAACGGTGTTTGGGAGAAGACTCAGTAGGGATAGCATTTCTAACCTTTTCATTTCAAGAAATCCAGGCACACAAAATAACAAACGGACATTTCTATAAATATTATCCCTTTTTATCCTAAAGCTGTCCCACCTAGTAGAAATTATTATATGATCACATGTGGGAAGAGTCTCAGAGTAGGTCCAGAAAGACATCCCAGGTCACAGGGCCAGGATTAAGAATGTTTTCTGATTTTAAATCCAAAGTTCTAAGAGGTCTCTCTTCCCCCTCTCAAGTCTACTAGACACATTTAAAATCTAATGAATACTAGACAGGGAAGAGAAGACCTTGCCTTTGTCAGCTCTCGTTCTCCTTACCACCCTATCCAGCTACAACCTTTGTGTTTTGCAGTTCCTTTTCATCTTGTTTTCCCTCCAAGCTAATCCATAAAAGTAGAACATAGAATAAATAGAACATCTAGTGGGTGTTGGTACTTATGGATTGATTCTTCCATGTGGGAAACTAGGTAAAGAGACTTATTCTCAGAGCAATACTATAACAGTTCTTGACAAGGCAAGAACAAAGTAGGTTACACTTGATAAGTATAATTTAGGAATTGGGTTCAATTGTAAATATCAAATACTAGAAATACTTGTGGCTGACTCAAGATAGAAGTTTATTCTTTCTCACGTGCAGTGGACATTGAGAGGCAAGCCACCCAAAGCTGGTAGGTCAGATCCATGTTTCTAGGATTCTCTCTGCTTCATTAGTCTTAGCACTGGCTGCTAGTCATAGTATCAACTCATGAACTGAGCTGGCTCTTGGAACTCTAGTCATTACATCCAATTGCAGGTTGACAGCAGGGGAAACTGGAGGAGGGTGAAAGCTTACTCACTCCTCCTTTTTAAGAGGGATATAAAGAGGGGTCCAGTTGGATCATAGAAGTTTTTGATTTATATCACATTGCCCTGAGCTTATCCGCAAGGCTGCAGAGAAGGCCAAGACTGTTCCTGGTCTCTAATGTGCCTCACTAAAACCATGGACTCTGCTACTGAGGAAGAAAGGGAGGATGGATATGAGTAGCCTACGACAGTCATGCCACACATGATTCAGAATACATAATTGTAAATAGGATTTCTAGTTTCTGATGATTATAGGGTTAGGAGGTATTTTTCCGATTTTAATAGTTTTCTCAAATAGCCAACTCTTTGTGAGTTGCATCTACTCTTGACCTCAGATCTAAATAAATCTCATCTCATATGTGCTTATAGAAAAAAAACAAAAGAAAAAGAAACGATTGGCATCTCATTTCTTTTGTTCACTCTAATTATAGTTTATTAAAAACTCTCAACATGCTTGTAATAAATTTTATTGTTAAATACATTGGCATTTGTTGCTTTCCTAATATTGCTCCCTTTTTTTCATTTATAGTCTTCACCATTTACTTGTATTTTAAAAACTAAGAACTCTTTCTGACCTCATGTGAATTTACATCATTGTTTTTGGCAAGATTTTTGTATAACGTTAAAACTACTTACCTTCAAATCCTTCATGCCAAATTTAATTATGTTTCATTCAGAACCACTTTTCATGAAAGGTGATAAGAAAGACAGCTTAGTTATTTTCAGTTTATAAGTTTTACTCCACGGCACAAGATTCCTGATCCTTTTGAAGTTAGACATAAAAGAAAACTGCATCCCACAAATCACAAGCTAGATTAGGAAACATTTTGAAGACCCCTTTCTCTTCATTCCTCTTTCTTGCTAAAAATAAATTTCTTCCTTCAGAATTCCTTCCATATTCTTCCTCCTCTTGAAAGGTTTACTCACTGAACATGACAATTCCTTACAGATGCATAGACCTCTAAAATTTTCCACCACCCGTCAAAGGCATTTAACTCTATTCATTTGTTGTTCTTTCGGAGTTATTACCAGAAAAAGTTTAATTTTGAACAGAGGCAAAATGAAACACTGAGAATCTCTCAACCTTAACACAACAGTTTTATATTTCCATATTTGCTTCTAGTACCATATTTCATTTTATCTAAGATGTATCATTATTTTATTTACCACTAAGAAAAAGTGCTTGCAATTAAAACATGAGACTGTGTTGATTGTAAGAAGTATCCTGATTTTATAGCTGCCGACATGTTAAAAATATGCCTTTTAGAATTGAGAAATGCAGTATATTTCTAAACAAATACATATTTTTATAGTAGCAATCATAGAATACTTGCCTCTCTATATTCTTTTTTTTGCTCAAATGGTAAACCATAAACATTTCCTACATTTCTACATTTACTTTATAATTATTGTTTTCCATCAAGTTGATGTGCTATAATTTACTACATCATTTTGGAACTGTTGTGTATCTAGGGTGTTTCTAGGTTTTTGACAATAAATACCTTATGCTTGTAGATTTTTGATATTGTTGGGTAATTTATTTTTCTTAATTCCCAGGAGAAGAATTTTCTGGATCAAAATTCATGAAAATTTGTGTGGTTGTATTTATTTTTCTATTGCTTTCCAAAAAAAGGCTGTACGAATATCCAATCCCGCAAGCAGTAAATGAGTATCCTAATTCCACAGGAACTACCCCCAAACTTGTGAGCTATTAAAAACCATCAGCTTTTTTCTTAATATAAAATGCTTCATAAATGTTGCTTTAATTTATATTTATATGAACTAGTAAGAGTGAACATTTTTTCTTATGCTTGTTTATTAAATTTTGCCTTATTAAGGCTTATTTACCAATCACCCATAGGTATGGTTTCTATACTTACTTCCATTTATCAATGGGGCAGTTTTAAAAATAGTTTCCCTGTTAGTGTTACAGAAAAAAAAAATCTAGTCTTTATTTTCAATATCTCCAAGATTGTGGTGGTGGCAGATGGTGGTGGAGAGGGGCTGTGACCCTGGTTGAGCGGGAAGGCTGGGAATTAACTGTATCCACATTTCTAACGTCTTTGTATGGGGCCCAGTGGCTTTGTTTTCTCTTGTCTTGGAAGAAAATAGTGTGATGGCTGTAGCGATCCACTGTATCTTGAAGATTCTGGTGTTAGATCTGTTGCATTTTCCGAACAGCTTTATTGAGGTATGATTGATACACAAAAAACTGCACATATTTAAAGTGTACAATTTGATGAGTTTGAACATACACACAAATCCATGAAATCATCACCACAAAGTAACAGACCTCTCCACCAGCTCTAAAATGTTTCTTTGTGCCTCTTTGGGTTTTGTTTTGTCTGTTTGTTGGTGGTAAGAACCTACCATACTGCCACATAGTACTACAAAAACACTACCATTAAGATACCACTAAGAGGATAGAAATCTACCCTCTTAAATGTACAAGTGCCCAATACAGTATTGTTGACAATAGGTGCTATGTTGTATAGCAGATCTCTAGAACTATTTCATCTTGCATAACTCAAACTTTGTACCAATTGAATAACGACTCCACTTTTCCTATATTGCCCCACAAATACAACCACCACCAAGGGTAACCACCATTCTAGTCTCTGCTTTTTTGAGTTTGACTGTTTTAGGTACCTCATACAAGTGGAATCATGAAGTGTTTTTCCTTCTCTGACTGGCTTATTTCACTTTACATAAAGTCCTCCAGGTTCATACATGCTTCTGCAAATGGCAGGATTTCCTTCTCAAGGCTGACAAATATTCCGTCGTCTGTATGTACCAAATTTTCTTTATCTATTCATTTGGATTTTTTTATTCATTCATTTGAACACTTGATGGACATATGGGTTGTTTCCATATTTTGGCTATTTTGAATAATGTTGTTATGAACATGGGAGTGTAGCTATGTCTTTGAGATTCTGATTTCATTTCTTTGGGGTGTTTACCAAGAAGTGGGATTACTGGATCAAATGACAGTTCCATTTTTA
>RJWJ010008197.1:0-54345 GCA_004363605.1 Indri indri | reverse complement strand
GCCATATCACTACAGATTATTATTTTCCAGGTCCTTCCTTTGTCTTCATTCTTTTCACCAAATCATTCCTACCCAACAGCAGGGTGAATATATTAAGTGAGCTGGGAGGAAGGTTTATAGGATTTCTTTTCTCTTCCCTTTACCCCAAGTAATAATGAGCAGATAAGAAACAGAAAATAGGATTCCAAGAGAGTAAATTCTTTAGAAAACTAATAGGAGATATTAGCAGATCTGAAATCAAGGGGGTGACTCTCGGCAAAGATGAAATGAGATAACGTGGGTCAGAATGGCCAGAACAGCTTTGGGACATCACGGATAACCCACAAGAATTTACCACGTCTGGATTTAATTTCATTTTTCTAACATCCACATCTTTGCTTTGATTATGGAAACTCCACACAAATATCATCTTCTTAATTAGCTTTAAAACTTCATTTTATTGTTGGCTTTAGCTACAAAGGACAGGACGTAAGTGGGGTTCAAGTTCACATAAAAGGCGTGTGACCTACAGGCTATCTCATTTCCAGTGAGGTCACCGGTGAACTTTTGATTCCAACCTTCCTGCTGTTTTGCTTTTGTTTTTTAAAACGTTCAGAATGACTCAGTGTGTACTAGGATAAGCAGGGCACCTCTCCAGGCAGGGCTGTCCTCCCTGGGGTGACCGGTGAGGCGTGGAACTGGAGCTCATGGGAAGGGGTGTCAGGTTAGGTTTCGGCACTACCTGACCCAACGTGTGCCTGAGGGTGCAAGTGAGTCTCTTTGCACAGGGTTGCTGGAGGGCCTCCTATACCCAGCAATGCCTTCCCCAGCTGACCATGCCCTCGAGGCAACCACATCATTTTATCCCATCTAGATGCTTGCACACCATGGGCCTTCTATGTGGACTCAACCACACACAAGGAAAACGGGAGTTAGCTAAGACGCAAAGAGCCCAGCCATGCACAGCAACCTTGCAACTCAACGCTAACCCACGATTCAAGCCATCCTATTTCAGACACACTATAACTGTACAGACATTATGCTCTTGTTACCATTCAACCTTCCTTCTTCAGCCTTCCACTTCAAGCTCTCAAAACCTTTGGGGTGGGGGACTACACACTCCTCTCTTGCCCAAACTTCTCCACCTCTTGGTTTTCTCATAAAGTACAATTTATTGATCCCATAAATCATTTCTTTACAAAAGCCCTAATTTCTCCACTCTACATCTTGAACTAAAAGTAAGTCTCTTCTTTTCAGCCACTGATATATTAGGAAAAGAGAAAATCATTGAGTTGAAATCATTCTGGAATAAAAAGCCAATTTCTACCTTTTAATTTTAGTATCAGTTGAACGAATTATATGAATTCCAGAAAGTCAGAAAACATCGTCTAGAAAATTGACAGAGGAGAAAGCTATATTTCTAGGCATCAGGAAATTAGTTTTGTTATTGAGACTGCCAAACAAAAGTCCAAATTTTGAAGGATTCACAGCCAAAAAAATACTAGGAATTCTAGTTTTGGGGAATAAACAGCACACATGGAAAAACTGGGTACTGGTTCCAGTGACTAATGGGGTGGTTCTGAGTTTCTAAACATTTCCAGAATAGTAGTCACTGGCTCCCACGTGGGCATTTGCTATAAAGTGGAATCATGTCACGTATGTGAATCTAACATAGCTAATCTGAGAGCCTTACAGCCAAGTACCATCTCCCACCCCAAGGCCTGCCAGAATCCCATGGTTTCTTTTACTACAGACACAGACAGACACAGACACAGACACACACACACACACACACACACACACACACACACCTGTATTAAGGTTATGGAGAGCTAGCATTTAAAAGAATGAAAATAAATCCTGAAGGCAAGAGGAACACTTCAGAATTCCCTGATTATCTCCTCCTGCATCATAGAAAACTGCCCATAAAACCTTGAACACTCCACTGGAAACAATTCAGGGGACTTTCAAGGCTAATTCTGATGCCACAGGATTTTTCCATTCCCACTTGCTGGCAGAACCTAGCTCTGTGTAAGGGGAAACCTCACCACACCTGTCCTAGAATGTCCCCACTGTGCTCCCTGAATCGGTTGCCCGTGAGACTGCAGAAGCAGTGATAGCAGGGTGTCACTATGTCCCCAACAGCTACCACAGTGCCTGGTGCTCAGTAGATGCTTATTCAGTGAAAGAATGAATGCAGTAGGAACCCAAATTAATGTTTTGGCTTAAGAACTAGGATGCAAAGATACTATGGATTAACTGAATGCCCATAAGTAAGTCAAGAGCTGAATAAACTAAGACATGTTCATACTTTAGAAGGCTAGGTGGCTATTTAAAGAAATGAGAGGTTTATAATAGGTCTATATAATAATAGACTTGGAGAAGTAATACCTGAGACATATATATGTTTTATTACTTCTCCAAGTTCTATTACTGAGTGAAAAAATAAGTTTCAGGACAACAAAAATGGCATGATGTCATGTATATAAACAAAAATTTTTTAATCTGTATAATTTCTATGGATATTGACATCCATAGACATCATGTGATGTCTCAAATTATATTTATAATAGAAGTTACCTCTAAGGAGGGGAAGAGTGGACCAAAGGAGACTTTAGCCTTATGTATCATGTTTATTTGTCATATGTGGAATGCGTATCTTTCTTATACAATTAGAATTGCTTCTTAAAGAGCGTTGAATAGGTAATGATCACATAGGCCTATCTTGTTCAGCTCATTGCCAGTAGCCTTCCTATCAATAAGCAATGGAAGTGCTGCCCCGTAAAAAGCCCCTGTCTCTACACTCAGCCTTCCAAGAGTCTCTCCACAGTCTTCCTCCTGGTCACTCATTCTTTTCAAGCCACCTTCTCTGTTCTGGTGTCTCTCACTCCAGTCACACGGGTTCATGCCAGCTTCCATCCCTCTATCTCCCTGCCCACCCTGTGCCCAGTCCCAGTATCCCAGAACCCAACCCTGGTATACCTCCTGGATGCTCCTAATCCAAGGACTGTGTGATTCTAACAACATGATAAACAATGGCAAGTTCAAAATGTGAGCAATTAGTGATTCACTAAAATAGAAGAAACACTCAATTTAGCAAATAATTTTTAGATAGTCAAAGGCAGAATCCAGTCTTGTGAAAGCAACCAAATCCATGCGTTTATAATGTTCCTAAAATAAAACAATAATGATAATAATAATCCTAGCTACCAATCTTTGAGAAATTACTACAGTGGAGTCTCATTAATCATGGTAGTTATGTTTTATAGAGTTGCCATGAACCCTGAATTAGCAAACAATGAACCATTGTTCCTAGAGGAAATAGAGGGTTAGGTTCCTGAGAGCCTCTGATCACAATATATCCATTAGTCAATGACTACATAACCTTGTTTCATATTTTTTTCTATTTGAAGATACCTTACTTAATCTACATTATTGATTCACCAACATTGAACTCATGCATGGAAAAAGTCTATCTAACATATATATTTTCTTCATGAGCTTTCTTGCTCTTAGGAACACTAGACAACACTCTAGGGCTGTGCTTGGGGGATATTTTAATTAAAACCACCACAAAAAGCACAAATATGCAAAAAACACATGGCAGTAAATAGACTGAAATAGATGCTTATCTACAGTATGAGCTAAAACAAGAAGGCAGAGCATTGCCTTGTTTGACCTCAGCTGGGAATGTACAAGTCCCACAATTCAACTTTCACCGCTCTCCAAATGCCTGTGAATGACCATGAAAGTATTGCTAGTGTTGACTTTGGGGTTACCAATAAGTTTTAGCAAGTAGGCAAATTTGCAAATACAGAATCCACAAATAATAAGGATCAGTTGTATACACTCGACATCTGACCACATTCTTGACTTTTTTTTAGTGCTTATATCAACCTTTTGGAGTAGATACTATTATTTCCAATTCACAAAAGAAGGTAAAAGCTTAAATAGGTTAGACGTGACAAATGTCACAGAGCTGGGAAGCAGTCAAACTGGGAGTCACACCTGGGCCTGTGTGACTCTGGAGCCAACCCCTGGTTTGCCACCTCTCTGGCTGACTCCAGTCTAAATGCAGGTACCCCTCGTCTGCTCATCACAATATGACCACATAGTCAAAATCAAACAAAACCACCACATTGATCATTATCAGAGTATAGACTCTTTATCATCAAACCATCCTTCGATTTTAAAAACTGCCAACCTTAGTGGAGTGGGAACAACTCTCATTACCTGGGACCGAACCTAGACAACAGCACATTTTTCTTAAATAGAAGTTAAGGAGAAGTTACAACTTCATCTCACTCCAGTCCTGGGATGGGCTTCATGCCCTGAAGGCCTCTTTAAGCAGAGTTTCAGAGGGATCTTTTTAAAGGTGTGTGTTTGTGGCCATAACATGTTCCCATCACATTCCCATTGGTGCCTTCTTGTATCTTGAGATTCCAGGTGGTTCTTGTCATTCACAGAAAGGGCTTCTCAAATGACATACATAATTTGAGGAGGGAAGGAAGATGCAGGTCATATTTGCTGAGATTTTCTGAAAAGAAACGTTAATACTGGCTTCATTTACATTCTCAATCCCCCTAAACCTGGTGTTTATAATTTGGATCCTTTTTGCCAGGATCATGTGACTTAGTTTACTTTGAATATTTTCTATCCTTTTTCAATATTAACCATTTATATATGGTCCATATAAAGATAAGCAACTATTTGTTTTACAAATAGGTATTGATCACCCAACACGTGCAAGACACTGGCCTTATTGTTATGGAGAGCTCATGTTAAAAAACACAGACCCCGTGATTGTACTCGAGCAAAAAAGACCATGTTGAATGTCTGCATATTGACACATGTCTTGACAACAAGTTCTTAAAGAGTGAAAGAAGCCACATGTTTGGCGGGGGCAGGGGGCCTTCCGTTGGAGGTCATATCTTCAGAATAAACATCTGGGCTCAGAAGACAAAAAGCATTGGTCCCAACCCCAGCTCAGCCATTCACTAGCTCTGTAATCTCATATGAAACACTCTCCTTTGATTGTCAGTTTCCTGGCTATGTCGTAGGAGCTGATGAACTCTATTTCACTGCATTGTTTCGAGTTAAATAAGCCAAGTATAGAAAATTCTATCATCATAATCATTATACATGAAAACAGGTAATATTAATACAGGGATAGGATTTTATGTATAAAAAATGATAGGGGATACACTTCTGGGGATAGAAGTACCAAAATCTACTGAGTAATTCTCTAGGTATTTTCATGCATATGTCACTTAATGTTTACAAAGCCCTCTGAGGTCATTTCTATCAGCATTCACATTTCATAGGTAAGAAAACTGATTTGCAAGGAGGTTAACTAGCATGTCTAAGGTCACAGGATCAGGAATTGACAAAGCAGGCTGTAAAATCCATGCAACATTGCCCAGAGCCTTTGCTCTAAATTATCACAGTTTCACACCATCCCAGCCCTAGGAAGGAACGTAAGCTAAGGCAAAAAAACACTGGAGGGGGTGCTCCAAGCAGCAATTGGATGCTCAAAGGCATTATGTTGAGCCATATTGGAGGAGATGGTTTGAAAGCTAGACTGAAGACGGTTCAAAAATTAAACTAAGGTGTTTGGATGTTGTTTATTAGCAAGGCGGAGCCACCGAAGGCTTATGAGTCAGGTGGTGTTATAAGTTCTGTGCTTCAGGAAGATTAATCTGGTACAATGGATCAGAGAGGAGAGAAAGAAAGAGACCATTTCAAATTTCTCTATTAAAATAGTTCAAGCATGACGTGATAAAGGCTTAAACTTGCTAGTAGAAAAGAAGAAAGCGTGAGTTTGAGATTGCTTAAAAAGAACACCTCTCTTTTCCCATTCTGTCAGTTCAGTCTTTATGTGGCAAGTCTGTATCTTCCCTTCAACGGTGAGCAAAGCTCTTCCCATCCCTCTTTTGGAATTTGCTCCATTTTAAATCCTGTCCGCTGTGTTCAGACTTGGTTGTGTTTAGCATTAAGCTGCAGTGCAGCCATATATTATGATGCCTGAAAAACACTCTCAACAGCTCCAGAGCAGAAGTAAGTTGGTGATTCAGAGCAGGGAGCATTAAGGTTAATTACCTAATAATTTACTACAGTGAATGCATCTGTAGACATTTTGATTTTCACTAATTGTGGTGTTGAACAAAGTAAACAACACTTTGTTCATATTCCAGCTGTGAAGAATACGTCAAGGGAACCTTTCCTGTGATTTATAAGCCCGTTGCTTTACCCTTGAGCACAAGGCCACTTGACGGGAAGTTGGAAAGACCAATGGTTTTACAGACTCCATGGATTGGTTTAGTAAAGATTTCCCTTAATGTGACTGCAAGTCGAGCAGGCTTTGCTGCAGCACTGAGTGTGACATTCAGAGAAAAAACAGGCATGAGCAATCCTAACGCAGTCGGATGAGTCCTGGAGCTCTAGTTGTTGACATGTACCAAACACCCTGTGTGCCTGGGGGAGGCTGGGGAGCAGGGGTAATGGTAACGCTAGAATAGGGTCAGAGTTAAAGAGAAATGGTTAAGAGTACAGCAAATCCAGACTCAAAGCCCAGCTCCTCCAACTGCTAGCCAGATGTCCCTGAGCAAGCAAGTTAACCACTCAAAACACCCACTTCCTCTTCTAACCAGGAATAACGCTACTGCTTTGCAGAATTAGCGTGAGAACTAAATCCGATACTTAATTTACATGGGGCATCTGAGATTTTGGCCAACCCAAATGTCATTCCCACTTCCCCTGATTTTCCCTTACAGAATTGCCTTTTCTTTTCTCAGGTCAAGTGATTTGGGTGGGGACTGACGCTCCATCTCTGGCTTCAAGCATGGACATTTAACCCGGGCTTGGCTAATCAAAGCAACTCATTCCCTGGCCACAAGGATCAGTTTAAGGATGGACACAAGGTAGGCCAATCAGGCTAAATAAGGCCCAACTCAGGTTATTTTATGTTACCTTTTGAAGAAAGAGGGGTGTTCAGTTTAGGTTACTAAAAGAATAGGATGTAAGCTCAGAGCAGATGACGGCAATATCACCCCAGAAGGAGAGAAACTGATTAAGAAGGAGGCGAAGCAGAAGAACATAGACCAAAAACCTAAGGGGAGAAAGGTTAGTTCCTTATGATACCATTCGAGTTCCTGAATGCAACCATGCCTGAAGCCAGGCGCACTGAAACTCTTTGTTTTATGAGCCAATAAATTACATTTTCTTCTCATGACAATTTAGGTATGGCTTTTGGAACTTGCAACCAAAAGAGTTCTAATACTTTAAGAAAAGCTTTAGCACAGTTTGTGACACACAGAAGGCACTTAATAAACACAATTTGTTATTGCTGTTAAAGACTCCAATACCTATCCCTATTCTCAAGCCATGTTTATTTCCCAAATTACTATAGGTTCTTAGAAAGGGGATCCATTTCCTGATGTGGTTCAAATTAAAGCGAATGTTCCTGATTTATTAATAGATTATCCCAGAGATGTTTAAAGCAGTAGCAATTCTGAGAAGAAGAAAGGGAGAAAAAGAAACAAAAGACCGTGGTCTTTTGATCGGGTGCCTGGAAATCTGGAAGACGTTCTGTCAAGGCTGTGAGCTTACCCATCACTGTAGCAGAATTTAATCTCTACAAGTGAAGCACTTTGTTCATTCACCTCATGACAGCACAAAGCTTTGTATATTTGCTGCTTCTTACCTTGCAAAGCTCATTCATGTTGTTGGATCCCTGCAGTAATCTACGAGTCATGTGCCTTTTGGCCCGTGTATTATTCACAGCCCCGCTTTTCCGAGGAGGAAGCAGAAGCCATGAGAGATTGAGTGACGTGACAAGTCTCATGCCTCTTGGTGAAAGAGCAGGAATCTGAAACCAGAATCCAGGTGCTTGACTTCCAAGTCCCTCCTTCTCCATAATACAGACGTTTGTCACAGGACCACGCATGGAGGCAGCGTGGTACAGTGAGTGGGCCAACCCCACTCACATGGCTTCAAGCACTGGCGGGCTATTTGCTCCCTATTTCCCCTTGAGGCAACTACGCAACCTCTGGAACTTCTAGTCCCTCACCTCTGACGTCAGTGTGACAACAGGCCCCACCTCACAAGTTACTGAAGGATTAAATGGGAGGATAGACACAAGCATGCCTCGCACTGAGTCACTACGTCCAACGCAAAGGAAGAGTCTGACGAATGCTTAAGACTGAATCTGTGGGCACGAATCAAACTCTACTGAGATAAAATACTGCCTGGAAAGTCCTTTTGGGAAGCTCACACGGAGCCTGTTTGTACTAGCAAAAGATCAGGAACCATCTAAAGATCCTCCCATAGGGAAAAGGCAAAGGAAAGCACATTTCCACATACAGAATGCTACTTAGCAATTTAAAGAGAATAAAGTTATGCAACTCGATATGCCCTGACACAGCAAGATCTATAAGACATATTTTTCGGCAGAAAAGAAAGTGACAATGATATGCATAAAAGAATGAAATAATATACGTATTTCCATAGAATAGGCATGTCCCTTTTTAAAGAATACATGCAAATGTGTTTTAAAAAAAAGTCTTGTGGGGACACACAAAAAACCCCATGGTATAAGTATGAATGAGTGCAGGGGTCAAAAAAGAAGTCAGCCATATCTGCTATGTTTTAATTTTTAACAAGAAAATTTTGGCCATGAATTACTTATGCAATTAAAAATTAACAGTAAGGAAACATTCGAGGCAGTTGCAAGTAACTTTAGACTGCTTCAAGCTAAAAGTAACCTGCTTGTTCTACACAGTGCTAAAATAAACAGGAATAAATGGGGGAAAAAAAAGACACATTCAACCACTTTCCAAGGTATAAAACAGAGGGGTGAGAAACAAGCTAATTGACTGAATTTTTACTGATTATTTTAATTTTTTCTTTTTGCTTTTAACTGGATGTGTCCCACATACACAGTGCAATTATCTTTCCTCAAAATATCATCACTCAGTTGAACAATGTTGCCACATGAAAAGCAGGTTTGGCACAATCGTTGCATATTGTTGGGAAATTATCATCAACTTTCTTTTCTCTTTAAAAAAAAAATCTCACAATGACACTGATGAGTTCTGTTGTTTCTCGTCTAATACCTTAACCCAGTTTAAATCCATAGTCTGCGTAAAATCCCTGAAATGTGACCTTGGTGGTGGAAACATCCCATAGGAGACGGAGCGTTGCATTTAAAACGTGGTTCTTCTGGACTCACACCATGGGGACGACTGCAATTCCCTTGGAGCACCCCGCTCCTGCTCCAGCTGTCTCTGCCCCATAAGGTCTGCCCCCAATCCCTGCTGCGAGCGACATGAGGCCTCACCTCTCATAAACCCTGTTTTCAGAGCCCTAAATCACACGGATCAGTTTCCATTCACATTAGTGGTTTTAAACCCACATAGAAATTTATTCTATCTCCTTTGCTGACTTTGCCCATTTTAACGGCTTTAGATACATGTCTTTTAGCTGCACAAATTTATATTTTTAGTTTATGTCTCTTTTTTTGAGCCTGGATTCATATAACCACTGCCCCTGCAACATCTTTACTTTGATGACTCATATGCGTCTCAAACTGTTAACATGTCCAAAATAAAACCTATGATTTTGCTCTCCCAAATCTCTTTCCTCCAGTTTTCCCACGTCTTAGTAAACGACACCAACATCAGAAAGGTGGCGACATGGGGGTCTTTCCCGGATCCATCTCGTCCCAGCCCATTCCCCGTATTTACAGGCCCTATCGGTTTGACCTTCAGAAATTTTCGCAAATCCATTCACTTTTCTTCCTCTGCACTGCCCCCGACCTGATGTGAGCCTCTCCCCTGGTCTATGGCAGTGCCTTCCTCGCCAGCCTTCCTGCATCACCTTTGATCCACTATTTTTCTTTTTACGATGTGACTCCTCTGATTTTCATCCTTCAGTGGCTTTCCACCACACTTAAATTGACATCCCAACTCCCACCTGGGGGCTGCAAGCCACACAGGACCAGAGCCCGCATGACTCCCAGACCTTACCTTACGTCCCCCTCATCAGCACATTTAAACACATGGACCTTCCGTCACGTCCTGGGAAACACCCTCTTTGCTAGCACATTTCCTTTCCCCTGGAATTTTGCATTCCTGTCTTCTGCATTCCTAGCTTCAATATCACCTCCTTGTAGAACCTTCCTTGATCACACTCTCTTAACTAGGCCCTGCCCATTACAGCAACCACTTTCTATCCTTCACAGCACAAATCACAAACTACGATTACACTGGCTTTTATCCTTCCCCTCCATGAGCGCAAGAATCTTCCCTCTCTTGTTTGTGGTTATAGATCCAGTGCCAACCTTAATGCCTGAGACACAGTTGAGACACAAAAAATTATCTGTAGAGTAAATGAATCGTGAAACATAGTTATGGAGTTCTGTGCTGTGTGTTTGGCCTTTGATGGGGCGTGGGGAACAATTTGTAAAAGATGTAGAACTAAATGCCATGATCTTTGCCCTTAAAGAATTCGTATTCTGTTTGAAGAGACAATCATCTACACAGTGAAACGTGAAACTAACAACATAAGCTAGAATGTTTGAGGACCCAATGTAAGTGTTAAGTTGTATGCCTTTGGTCATTTTGGGTTGACCAGAAGAACTTCCAGTGGGGTAGGCCAAACAAGTGGGTTACTTATGAATAAAAGGGGCAAAGTTACAGAAGTTGGAGAACTGCCAAATGATGAGTTCTGGAATATTCAGAAACAGCCTCGTAGAGGAGGTTGGATGTATACCAATCTAAGGCAGGTCATAATTAGTTAAAACTACTCAGAAACACCTAGAGCTATGGATTTTAGGGTCTTGAAGTAATACAAACAACAAAGAGCCCAACTGCCTGCCAAATAGCAGGACATTTTATTATCTCTCCAGCCTGCCCACTACCGGCAATTTCCCAGGTCAGCTCAGAATTGGAATGAGCCATAATCACAAAAGTCTCTGCAGTTCCCAACCTCCCAAGTCCACGCCTATGTGTCCTCCTTCCCAACATGATCCCTGACTCACGTATGTCTTCTTGAGGCTGAAGAGAGGGAGGGAAAATTTTTTCCTGAGAGATAGGCTGCTGCTACCATCTCTGCCCTTTGTCCAAAGGGTTTCTCCTCTCCCACCTTGTCCTCGCCAGCTCTAGTCAGTTTGAGATCATTAGCATCTTTCCACAAGCAGTGACAAATCAGGACTTTGCAAGACAGCTGGTGTCCCACACCAAACCTCAGAAATCTCACCAGCTAGAGGCAAACAGATGCTCCTCGCCTTTCCCACCTTGTTTACCAAGGACTGTAACTGGTCCAAGGCCTCAGGCATGCTTGCTAAACAGATGCATTCTCATGCAAATCAACTGGAAAGGAATGGAGAAAAATAAACAAATGCTAAATACAAATGTTAAGCCACTGGACATTTTCTGTCTTAAAAATACTCTCCAGAAACAAATGGGAGGGAGCAAAGTTCAAAAGTTGCCTATCTCTTCTGCGTTCACAGCCAGTCCTTTTCATACCAGACCTTCATGTGATTAATAAAGAGACAGATCAAGAACCAGACGGGCATTCCAAATGGACAGAGGGAGAAAATCTGGATTGAGGGGGAAAGCCCGAGTTTGGTGCGCTCCAGGAACAATAAGGGGCGGGGCTGGCTCCGAAATATCCATGTAGGAAATCTGGAAGCAGCGATTTGCTCGGAAGGTTGTGCAAAAAACTGGACTGGAGCTGTTACACTGTTTCAACTCAGATCATTTGCTCATTTAAGATTGTGGGATTGTCGGAAATTAAGAGAAGGGCTCAATTTTGCCCCAGTCACATCTTGGCACTACTGCTGACAAGCTGACAAGAGACGGCGGTAACCACACGGCACAGGCACATTGGGGTAATGTGAAGGGCGGACCCGAGACCCCAGCTAGAGGATAAGAACAGCTGAAAGCCTAGAATAAGGCAGTAACCATTGGCAGGAAAGGAAGATACAAGATTCCCCCCAGAGGGGCGTTCATCAAGATGCGGTGACTGGATACACGTAGGAGACGCCAGAGATGAGTGAGTCAGAAATCCTCCACGGTTCCAGGCGCGGCAGGCTGAGAGTGTGTGTCAGGGAAGTCAGGAGGAGATACAGGTTTGGGGGGCATAATGATGAATTTGTTTCTCCGCCAGCTAAATTCAAGGTAACAGCGGGATGTACAGGCGAAATGCCCAGTAGGCTATCGGAGATATAGGAGCCAGTCCAAATAGAGTGCCTGGTGTTTGTTAAAATAGCACTGGCTGAAAAACTCACCTAAAGCACACAGCACTGCAGTGCTTTGCTGAAACCTCTGAGGCTTATGAATTGTGTTCTCCGTTCTTTGTGATATGCAGAATTATAGAAAGATAACCCCAAGGCTCCTGACACCTCAGTCTAAACAAATAGCCATGAGTGGAAAGAATCACAGGGCCTGGAAACGTCTGGGTGGGAAATATTCCAGTTCAGCCCAGACTTTGGACATCTGCCCACCTTTGTGAATCTCACCATACCCAGGCACCACTACACATCTGGCCAGAGCAATGTAGTGCCCAGATACCATTAGCAACTTCTCATCTACGTATATATCAGTAGTATTTTTTATCTAAATAAAAATAATTTACAAGGTAGCACTACTATAATTAAAAAAAAATAGTATCATTTATCAATAGAATACAATGGTGAAAAGGAGCTAACGGGGGAACAGATACTAAATTTATCTGACTACTAGCTGGTGTAGCAAACATTTGTCATTGTTTTGCATTCTTGACTTCTGAAAATCCTTCCTTTATGGGGAAGTCCCAACTGCAGAGCAGACACTTGACTTTCAAAATGTACACTGAAGGAGGATACAGAGTTCCACTCAGAGTTCCACTCTGAGTGACTTAGACCTGGGAACCAGATATCCTGGCTCATGACTTTGGGACTTACAGGGAAGAACAAAGGACAGAGAGGTACGCAAAGTGATTCACACCGAGGGGCCCATGCTGCGGCGTGTGGTGCACTGCCAAATGCCATCCATGAAGGACATTCTCATGATGTTCCTTAATTTCTCAGATTCCTGGCTTCCCTTGGTTGCTGATGTAGTGTCCCACAAAAATTTCTGTCCACTTGAAACCTCATTTTGAAAAGTCAGGAATGTGACCTTATTTAGAAACAGGGCTTTTAAAGCAGATGCAATTAGTTTAAAATCTCAAGATGAAATCCTGGATTTGTGGTAGGCTCTAAATCCACTGATTGGTGTCCTTCAAAGCAGAGGACCCAGAGACACACAGGGAAGATGATGTGAAGATAGCAGCAGAGATTGGAGAGACGGGTCCACAAGCCAAGGAATGCCAGGAGCCACCTGAAGCCTGTCAAAGTCTCTAAGCCTGAGATCTATGTTGTTGTTGTTGTTGTTGAAACTAAAATAGCAAGAATTAAAGAGCTGTTAAGAGTATAATAGCACCAAATTGAGACTTTCCCCTTGGGGCAAGTAGAAAGAATGAAAGAAATTGAAAGGTAGTTAGCCTTGAATGATGCAATATTTTTTAATGCCAGTCTCTGTATTGCCTGAAGTTATCTAGAGTGACACTGCTGATAGGTCCCTCATCATGGGAAATAGTGATTTAGTAAAATGTCCCACCTTTATAGACAGGTACAATGGATCTTGGGAAAGCAAAGTAAAAGCACACAATCCCGCAGTGTAGAAGGGTCAAGTTCATGACCCTGTGCCATGTTCCCTCCTCCTGCTCCTCACCTGACTTTTTCACCACCCTACACACGTCTTCCTAAAGGCTTTCTTAACCGTGCTTCTTGCCTCTGCAAACTCAATGCTTTAAGATCTACCCTACATGCATGTGCTGGACATGTGTTCAGGACAACCGGGTGAAATGCCTGAGTAAGCTTGCCTTGGCCTCCCACCTCCATCACTGCAAACCCTCCCCTTCTCCTTGGGAGGAGTCCCCTCCTGGGGATTTTCAAATGCAAACCAACCAATCTGGAGTCCACACCCCACAACCTCCCTTATCAGGCTCTCGCACTCCAGGCCACTGTCCACCTGCCCTAATTACCCCAGGGCCAGGTATCAGACAACTAAGAGCAGCCCCCAGCCCCAGAGTCTGCTGAAACTATTCAAATTGGCCAGTCCTAACCCTGCTTACCCTGCCCCGCCTGTTCCTTCCCATGGAAGCCACAGTGAAAGCTCTTGCCACAGGCCTGGCCCCACCCACCAGCCCCAGTCTTCCTCCCAGGCCCTCCACGGTGTGGCATGCCCCCTCCTCTTGGGAACTATGAGTAACAAACTATCTTTCCAATGGCAATCATCTCCTGATCTGTTGTCCTTCCTATGCCTCAATTTTCTATCAATACACTGTATTTTAAAACAAGAATCTCAGGAAGCAATTATATGCCTTCAGCCACCAAAATTGGGACAATTCCAATAACCCTGAACACCACTGGGATCTATTATGATAAAATTTACTTATTTTACTATCGTTCCACTTTCAAGGTAGATAAAGCATATCTGGTACTTTCCTCACCCACCAGAGCTTTGGTACTAAAGTAAAAATCCAAGGGATAGGAAAGCAGCATGGCTCTGGACATAGGCTGTGTGCTTTAAATCTCGGCTTCCCTATTAATTAGTTGTGGCATTATGATTAGTGATTAACCTCCCTAGACCCCATTTCCCCACCTATAAAATGTCAGGACCAGTAGTATCACCATGTCTTGGTCCATTCAGGCTGCTAGAACAGAATACCATTGTCTGGGTGGCTTATAAAATAGAGATTTATTTTTCAAAGTCCTGGAGCCTGGAAAGTCCAAGATCAAGTCACCAACAGATTCAGTATCTGGTGAGGGGCCACTCTCTGGTTTCTAGATGGTGACTTCTCATAGTGTCCTCACATCATGGAAGGTTGAGGAATCTCTCTGGGGTCCCTTTTATAAAGGCCCTAATCCTATTCATGAAGGCTCTGCCTTCATGACCTAACCACCTCTCAAATGTCCCAACTTCTAATAGCATCTAACTTCTAATAACCCCCTTGGGGGTTAGGGTTTCAACATATGAATTTTAGAGGAATACAAACATTCAGACCACAACACACCCTCGTGGGGTTCTTTTGAGGATTATATGACCTCAAGGAATTGAAGGACAGAGCACAGTTCTGGGCAAGGGTAAGAGAGGGCGCAACACATTTCAACTTCTAACTAGACAAATAGCTTCAAATAATGCACATCAGAATAGATGTCCCCCAAACCCTGCCCTACTTTAAAGCGGTGACTGTCCCAGAGATCCTGAGGATGAAGCCACCTCTTTCCAGGTATATTAACTCTAGGATCCAAGGTAAGTTAATTCTGGGATCCTTTATCTTCATGCAGGAGACATTCCAAGGTGAGAAGCTCCCTGACTTGTCAAAACAAGACTGAAAATAATAATAATAATAAAACCCATAAACCACATGTGAGGGTCTAGATGCAGGCTAACTTTGCAGATTTTATCTTCTTTTTTTATTGTTGAGAACTTACTATGTACTAAGTACTATACATAGATTGTCTCTTTACTCCTCACGACCATCGTTTGAGGTTGGCATCACTATGATCCACATTTTGCAAATTAGAAAACTGAAGCTCAGAGTGGTTAAGATGCTTGCTCAAGGTCAGGAAAGTGGTAAAGATGGGATTTGGGCTTGGGTGATCTGACCTCAGAGTAAGTGCTCTGAATTATCAGACCATTGCTCTTTTTGCTCTGTAATCTTGGTATTCGTTGTTCTGTTTCAAATTCTTCACATCTCTTGCCTGATCATCATAGGAACTTTATAACTGCACTGGCATCCCTGGTTCCAATCTTTCAAACTTCTCCCTTATCCTCCACACAGCCAACTGTTACCATTGTAACTATAGACACATACAGCCATGTGTTGCTTAACAATGGGGACACAGTCTGAGAAATGCATCATCAGGTGATTTCATTGCTGTGTGAACATCACAGAGTGTCCTTACACAAATCTAAATGGTACAGCCTACCGCACACCTAGGCTATTTGGTGTAGGCTACAAACATGTACAGCATGTTATTGTACTGCACACTGTGGGCAATTGTAACACCATGGTGAGTATTTGTGCATCTAAATACAGCTAAACATAGAAAAGGTGTGGTAAAGATGCAGTACTGTAATCTACGGGACCATCATCACACATCATCACGGTACATCATTGACTGAAATGTCGTTATGTGGCACATGACGGTGTATACGTGTATACAATATATATTTGCAGAGGATAATATACTGTGTTATGTTAAGCTGTCCTGTGATATACTATGACATAGTCATTGTTCACAAAAATCTTTCGTTAGTACTTGTGGCCCAACGATAACATCTGAACTTCTTGGGGTGGCAAACAAGTCACTCCATGACCCGTCAGGGCCAGAATCATCCCCCACTTCTCCGTGCACCCTCCTACCTGCCACACCAGAGAACCTGCTGTTTACTGCACTCAGTGGGTAGTAAACACTCTTTCAGCAATGCCCCCTTCCCCAAATGCCTGCCACCCTTTTCAAAATGCCTTTTCCTGTTCTTCAAATGTCTCCTTTGTGGAGCTTTGCATGAAACACTTAGGAAGAATTAATGACAGTTTTGAACACAACTCTGGTTCAGAACAACATCCTCTCTCTGCTGCATGGCTTCCCTGGGAACCTGTTTGCCCCACTTCCACTTTTGCTTCCTCCCAAGCCAGTCTCCACACAGGAACCCACGTCTTCTAAAACTTAATAACATTAGCTGGCATTTAGGTGTCAGACAATGCCCTAAACACTTTTATACTTACTAACACATTTAGTGTTAGTGTTAACAAACTCATCAGGTGTATATTATTATTTCCCTCAATTTACAGAGAAGGAAAAATGAAGCATACTGAGGCCACAGAGCTGGTAAGTAACAGAGCTGGTATATAAGTAAGGATTGAATTTGGCTGAAAAATTCCAAATAACAATGACTTAAATATGTAATAGCTCTTCATGAATAGATAGTCCAGAGCTACTAAGGTAGTTTCAGCTATGATGATTCAGAATCTTGCCTTCTTTCTGATCTATCATCCTATTATGTGGCTTGCATCACAGAGTTTACCTCATAGTACAAGACAGCTGCAGGAACTCAAGCCATCACATCTGTATTTTAAGGAACAGGAAGAAAAAAAAAAGGAGAGGAAAAAATGAGGTCCTTAAAGGAAGCTTCCCAGAGGTCCATCACAACACTTCCACTTCATTTGTTGAGAGACCTAGAACAGCAAAGGAATCCGAGACAGACAGACTTTGGCTCTAGTGCCAACGTGAATAGCTAAATTTAGTTCTTTTAGTAAGAAAAAGTAAAGAACAAGTATTCAGCAGGCCACTTGCAATCTCTGCCATGCTCAGATTTGAATATCTACAACATGATTTCAGATCTAGAGTAGGTAAGCACCACGTTGCATGTAAGACAAATGATGCCAAGATTCAAGCCAAAACCCCCCAATGGCTTTCCCTGCAACCGCGGTCAAGTCCAAGTTTTCAACGTGGACATAACGGCCCTTGGACCTGCCCCTGTTGTCCTTCCCAACCTCATTTTATGCCACTTTTCTCTTGTCTACTCTGCCCAACCTCACTGTTCTTATCCCTACTCCTCTACAAACCAAGATTATCCCAAGTTCCGGACACTTCCTATGCTCAATTCCTGCATGTGCTGAGCTCTTCTGGTCCTTCAAGTCACATCCTCAGAGAAACTTGCCTTAGCTGAAGTAACTTCCGCCCACCCATCCCAATATCCCATTGTCTGTTCCCTTCTGCTAAACCCTACTAAGCTCTAAGGAAGCAGGGCCATGGCTCTCTTGCTTGTTAATGACTCTCCAGCACCACTGTGTCTTGCACACAGTAGGTGCATAATTTATGTTTGCTGAGTCACTGATTCAACAAAAGAACTACCATCATAACATATATCATTTGTGTGGCATTTATCCTTTGTGCCTCTGCCTCCCTAGGGAGATGCTTTCCCTCATTCAAATCTGCGTCCTGGCCATGCTTTCTGGTGGCTCACACGTGGGAAGAACTTAATAAATGCTTGTTTATTGCCAAGCAAGAACCCATCTACTGCATCAACCATTGACTGAGCATCCTCAGTGTACCATTTAATACACCTAGTTATGGCATAGGCACAGAAGATGTAAAAATAACTAAGTTCATTCTATGCCCTCAAGTATTCCAAAGCTAGCTCGCCTCCAACCCAGGAATCTGTTGAAATTTTAAGAGAGAATTCTCTTGATGTAAAGAGAATCTCGCCTTCTTTAAAACAAAAAACAACAACAACAAAAAAAAAACAGAAGAAGAAGAAGAAGGAGAAGTGGGGAGGAGAATTTATTGAGTTTTATCTGACACTCACCCAGAATTCATGATTTGTTAGTGGTTCGTGGTGAAACACTAAGCCCATGTCACTGGAACTGCAGAAATCACGATGGCCACACAACAGCACAGCTACATCAGGTCCAGTCAAAGGTAACTCTGCAGTGATTTAACACCCAGGGTTGAAAAGAAAGGCTATTTTCCCAAAACATTTTACAGAGGCATTCTTCAAAAGTGATTCATTCTGAGTTGGAACTCTTCGGCATGTTTGGGGATCATTTATCAAGTGTGTTTACAACAAAGGTTCCTCTCCAAACTTGGGAGGTGTGAAAACAGCCCTTCACACGATAAAAATAATTCTAACCACCAAAGCCAGCGGATAGAGGCTCTGGACACAGCTCCAGGTTGAAGCAAAGTGAGCAGGAAGCAGGCTCACGAGAGGGCTGCAGGGATGGTCTTGTTCTTCATCGCACCTGCTTGCCCACTGCTGCTGATAATCCTACCGTTAGAGCACGGTTCTTTGAGCTTTCTGTTTTGATCTGAACTGAAATGTAAAACGTGAAGCCTGCTCCCAACAGGGAGACAATTCTCCATGAGTTTCTTGCATTTCCTCATGCCTTGTTAGCGGAGGCACTGGCTCCTTTTGTTACAGACAATCCTTTCAAAGGTTTTGTTGTAGCAAACAGCCTTGGAAGACAGAGACGATGTGTCCTTTTGGAACAAAGTTCAGGTCTGTTTACTGACCAAAATAATTAAGATAATGTATCCCACTGGTGCAAAGCACAGGTATTGACCATTATGAAAGGTTTAGGTTCCCTAAACTTGGGGTGTCTCTCTTGTAGCACAACCCACAACCCATTGCATGGTTGCATGACCTGGCCTTCTTTGTGTTACCCTGTGGTATTAGAGCTCAGAGAACCGGCTCAAATGCTGATACTCTGGCTACTGCCATTGCTATGAGTAATAAACTGTCCTTTGCCTCTGTCCTAGGCGTCTTGTGTCTTCAGCAGTATCCATAAATTGTAGCAAGCTAACGCAAGTAGGAAAAATGTTCCTTGCCAGTCCTCAACATCTGCCATATCATCAATGTTCCTTTATCAACTAGAAGTTGGCTTGCAGGGGCTTCTCCATTGGCCCTTTGAAAACTCATCGAACTTCTATAAAAGATGATATTCTTGCTATGTGAGTGCTTATACTTCAGGACAAGTCCCCTCAAGCTCTCTTTGAAGCCAGTTGTTCCTCCTAAATCTATCCTTTATAGAAACTCATACAGCCACCACTCTACACAACTCAGCTACTATAAACTGGAAGAAATTCAGGAATGCTGAAGACCTAGAAATCAGCAGAGAAGAAACAGAGAAAGAAAGGTGACAGAGATTAATTCCAACTTCTTGGCAATTTTGTCAAGTTGCCAAATATTGGGCTCTGCCAAATATTATTTAATTCAGAATTCAGAGATTCCAAAATTCAGTTTGTGACTGTGTCTTTGGTAAAAGTAAAGAATAAAGAGAAACTTTAAATCTTTTGTTCCCTATTTTTGTGTATTTCATATCAGTCTAATTATCATTCTTAAATATTCTATTGGAATGTCAGGGATTGACGAACCACAGCATACGGAACAAACCCAGCCTACTGCCTGCTGTTGAAATACATTTTTATTGGAACACAGCTGCGCCATTTGTTTACGTGTTGTCTGTGGCTGCATTCATGCTACAACGGCAGAGATAAGAAGTTGCGACAGAGACCAGATGGCCCACAAATGACCACACTGATTTCTGTGCTATTTTCCAAGGCACCAAAGTCCACTCGCATATTTGGGGCTTTTGTATTAGTTGTTCTTCCCACCTGGAACATCACACAAAGAACGGCATGATGGCTCAGATGCTGCTAAAATGCTGTTTCTTTAAAGAGACCTCTTCTGACTAGGCTGTCTAAAAGAACCATCCCACACCCCTCTCTGACCTCCAACACGTCCTGATTTTTCTTTGTATCACAGATCGCCACCCCTGCCTAAGGCTTGTTACTGTCTGTGCATCTCTTGTCTGCAGCTCCCTAGAATGTGGGCTCTGAGAAGAGCTTGAGCTGGTAGATTGCTATGTTCCCCAATGCCCAGAACTGCACATGGAACTTTGTAGATAGCCAAATAGTCAAGTGAATGAATGAATGAATGAATGTTTTGTTCAGAGCTGCATCCTTAGTACCTAGAAAAGTAGATCGCCCAAAATAAAAGCTCCCTAAATATATAGGGAAGGAAGAAATAGGGAAAGAGAAGGAAAGAAGAAGGTAGGGACAGAGAGAGGGAGGGAGGGAAAAAGAGAAATAGACCCTTGATACTTCTGAGCACAGGTTTTTAGCAGGAGAGGGAGTGAAACGGCATAAAGACAAATAAGACAATAAGAAGCAAGAAGAAGACAGCACGAGAAGGAAAATCCACAGCACAGAGCAGGGGAGAGGGGACAGATGTCAAAGATCGACTCCACCGTTTGCTCGGGGTCCCTCATCTCCAGGCGACTTTGGCCAACCCAGTCACATCGCTGCCCCTGCACAAGTCGGTGAATGAAAAACATCCACGCAGGGACCTCCAAAGACCTCAAGCCTCATGAGCTTCCTTAGGAGCAAACACATAGGATTGAGGGAGCAAGGTGTTATAGCTCCAGGCACTTTATTTAACTGACAATTGATACCCGGACAACCACACCCAAATGCAAAATCTGAAGTGAAGGGAAGGCATCTGGTTTCCCAGAAGGGCACCTCATAGCAGAGCATCAAAAAGTATGGACAAGGGGACAGACCTGGCTCTCCTCCTCACTAACCATGAGAGCTTGGGCAGGTATCTACCTCTCAGAGACTCAGTTTTCTCATCTACAAAATGGGGATGAAAATAATTGTACCTACCTCATGGGATTGATAGGAGGGTTAAGTGAGTGATGATTTGTAAAGCACATAGAATGGTGCCAGACCCAAGGGAACCACCATGTAAGTTGTTAACAGCTTGGGGATGGACCCTACACCAGTCACCCCACCCTTCGCTGACACCATAGGACCATAGCAGCTGGCACTTATTACGCTCTCCCTATTTTCCAGACATCATGCTAAGCCCTTCACATGCATCATGTTAGTTACTCCCGGCAAAGCCTGAGGAGCGGTTATTATCATTCCCAATTGATAAATGAGTAAGGTAGATGAAAAGACTCGCCTAAGGTCACATAGCTAAGAAGTCTTAAAGCCAGTATTTAAATTCACTTGGGTCTACCTTGAGATCAATGACATCAGTACATCAGTGAATAAATAGATCCAAATAAAGAAACACATTGGTAAACTAGAAGGAAAGGTCTTAAGAGAGGAGGGGAGTCTTTTAATGAGCTGAACACATTAATAGCCTCAGGGTGCCCCCTCCCTTAAGACAGGTTGTTTTATACATCAAACTCAAACATGGTTACACCCTTTTAAAAGTGTCCCCCAGGGCACTTTAGCTTAACTTCGTCTTTGACTCCTTCATTAAGACACAGTAAAACATGTAACCTAGATATTAAAGCCTTACTAAAAATGCCTTCAATCAACTGCTTGTGTGTACTCTTCCCCTTACAGGTTCAGAGACCTCAGTGCCCAACATTAAGGGGAGGAAATGCTAACAAAGAAAGGTCCAACCCAGCCAATCAGTAAATGGTGATTTATTAGGAGAAAAATAGAACAACCTGCCTCCAAGAGACAGCCCTTGCAACTAGGTCCGCAATTAAAGCTGAACTGTGCAATCTTTGCATTTAAAGGAAAATCAATGGCATTGATTGAATCAAACAAGAACAGCCACGTATGAACGCATTACAGATCTGACTGCTGCAAAACATTGTTTTGAAATAAAACATAAAAATTGGTGTGACTGTCTTATGGCCAAACATGATAACCGGGCTACCCAATAGGGAAGCTAAAAACTTCTCATTTAATGAAGGAATAGGGGCGCAGCTACTTTGAATGAGGTCTTTGCAGGTGATTCTTGCTCTGTAAACCTCTCTGCTGCCAGTAATTTGCTGCCAGGTTTTATTTAACAGCGAGGATTTGAATGGATTTCTTACCCCCTGTCCTGGGGTTGCACACAGCAGTCAATTAAATTAGTACCAAAACCTTAAAAGATACCAAGGTAATCAGTTTAGGGGGATTTAGACCACATGTGCTTCAGCTGGTTTTTCAAGGCAATCCTAAGTCTCTAGTCAGCTGGGTTTGAGAATTACACCTTTCTTCACTGGGAGGAAATTTAACAGTAAGACCGCCAGAACTGGGGAATTATCTTTCAATTTTAGTAACATCATCCCAGGCCAGCACTGAATTTTAGTTTTAATAGTTTTATCAGTCTCAGGGAGGTTGATGCTCAATAATTAAAACTGCATCCAATGCCCCCACATGGGTATACACTGGATATTTAACCATGTGAGTTGCTATGAATTATGCAAAAAACAAAGTATTGATGCCAAGTTGAAAATGCTGCAAAAAGATATATCCAAAAAATTTGGCTTTTTAAAGAATAGTTCAGATTTGGAAAAGTCAACCAAGCCAGACAGTAAAAGCTGCTCAGAAAGCATTTATTCTCAAATTAAGGTTTCCCTGGCAAACTTGTATTTAAGAGTGAGCTCTCGGGAAGCTTCAGAGAAGAAACGATTTTACATGTTTTGACACGGAATTTGAGGTTTATCTTAGTTATATGGAGGTGTGGGTCTTTTATGTTGCTTATGCCCCAATAAAATAACCTGGTGATATTTTCATCCCATTGTTAGAGTTTCCACTAAATCTGATGCAAGGAAAAGAGGCCTCAAAAGAGGAATGGAAGAAAAGTAGCTGACAATTTTGGTATCTCCTAATAAAAGAGACGTGGGGTTGTAAGGGAAATTGCGTTTGTATAGGCAACAGGCTTCTTAGGCCAAACTAAGATGATTGCCCCAGTGTGTTTCCCAGCCCGGCCCCCCATTAGCCGACCTTCTGGGGAGGCGTGAGTCAGCACTCTCATGTAACCAAGGTGTTTTCTCCTGTGTGCACCCATGTGATCACACTTTCCCAGGGCACGTCGCCACTACTGTTCAGAGCCATATGCAAGCGCTCGCCATGTTCTCGGCCAGGCTTTCGCTGCTGCTGTACCCCGCGACAATAAAGAGCACGTCTCCCCTGCCCGCGGCCACTCACCTTTTCTTCCGGTTTCCGAAGCCTGCGCCTGAGCACTCGCTAGCCACAGAGCATCCGCCTCACACTTGGCGTAGTCCGGCAGGATCCGGAGGGGTAAGTGTCTCCTCCACCCAAGCGGGTGAGGACATGTGGCCTCCTACGGGCTGGTGGCAGCCAGTGGCAGTGGTTCTCATGTCGTGGGCCCCTGCCGTGGGGTGGGAGCAGGTGGAATGTACACTTGCCGCCCCGGACAAGGCCTTGAGGGCCTTGGAGGAGTCTCTGCAGCCTAGGGAGCCAGGAGCGGCCGGTCGGGTGGGCGGGATCTTCCTTACGGCCCTCCGGGAGCAGCGTAAGGATGGCCCGAGGCAAGAAGCCCAGGTAAGGGAGTTGCAAGAAATAGAGAAAATTTGGAAGCCCACCTGCAGGAGTTGGAGGAGGAGTTAATGAGCAGTCCGACCTTGGAGGCAGAGGAAACTGAGAGTGTGCAGGAGACTGAGGGTGGGGCCCCTCTGCTGAGAGCCTGCCCGGCCGTAAAGCAGAGAATGGAGCATGCACAGCCATGGGGCCTGGGGCGGGAGGGGCAGGGTGCACCTGCAATAACGGAGCGTGTCTCTCACTCTGCCTACACCCCCGCGGAGCTGCGGGAGCTGGGGAAACAGTGCAGGCAGCGTCCTCAGGAGACCCTGACTGCCTGGTTGTTGCACTTGTGGGTCGAAGGGACGGACGGCGTCCTGTGCCTCCCAAGGGAGATGGAGCAATTGGCGTCTATGACTATACATCCTTCCCTGAGGCAGAGGCTTCAGACCAGTGGTCGCTGTGGTGAGGAGGCCCGCTCCTTGCTTGAATGGCTTATGGCTGCCACCGGCACAGTATGGGATGACACTCTAGAACTACCCAAATCCGTGAGTAAGTGGACTTCATACACAGACTTGCCTGGACCTTGCTAGGTCTAACTTCTTTCTAAGCTTAAAAAAAACAATAGCACTCAGTCAAGTTAAGAGAGTTAAATTGGTCTGACTCGTGAGCCTTCACTCGCGGTGATGGGAAGTATGGAAATGTCCAGGCAAATGTTATACAAATCTCAGTCAAGTGTCCTCTTCCAAAATGAATGGATAACTATATAAATTGTATGACTTGTTCTCAGCATGAGATTTAGATGCTTAATGACTCAAAAAAACTTTAGGAGGAAGAGAAGTCATGAGAACCACTGTCTTTATGGTGCAAATGTCCAAACACAGACTCTTCATGTGCCCCTGAAAACTGGCATCTGTTTTCCACAATAGTGAGACCCCAATGTCATGGAGGCACAAATGCAAGAGCTGAGAGTTAAACTCAGGTCTGCCTACCTAGACCCTCCCTCCAGACCAGTCTACCAATCCTGCTTCTCCTAGTTATTTGCGTATATACTGGCTCCTGAAAAGATGGACTTGGATGAAAACATGAGGCTCTGTGGACCCAGGCAGAGGCAGGCACCAGTGCCAACCTCCCTTTTGTGCTTAGCTCTTGGTTGTGGGTTTCTGTCCTATGCAGTTGGGTCTGATTTGCATCCTCTACTAGGGTGTGAACTCTTAAACACAGAAAGAGTTATGGACCCCCAGTACCCAGTGACCAAGCTAGTTGAGCTAAACTCTCCTGTCCTGGTATGGTCCATGCCTTTCTTACATGGCTTCCAGAGGGTTCCATAACCTCGATTCAAGGCTGAAAAGTGGAAAGTGCATGGGACTAGCAATAAGCTCTGGATCCCAGTCTTGGTTCTGGAGTTTCCTACTGGGTTACTTGGGCAAGAGACTTTCCCTGACCACAGCAGCCTCATCTGTAAAAGGATGGATGACGACTCCTTCCATGGCTACCTTACAGCAGGGATGAAAAGCTTTAATAAGAAAAGGTGTGTGAAAATAGGCTGCAACACTGTAAAGTCTCAAACAAGTGCAAGACGCTGTTGGGGTTGTCCTTGGCGTCATTCCCTTAAGACACAGTGTGATACAAACTGTAAAGTCCCATCTCTGTGCTGCCCTGGATTCAAATCCTTATTCCACTACTCTCTGCCTGACTTTGAGAAAGGTACTGCTTGAAACCTTAATTTCTTTACCTATAAAACAGGGATAATATGCCTACTTCTCACAGTTACAATGAGAATTAAATGAGATACAATGGGATTCTGCTCACGGTAAATGCCTAATGAATTAAAGCCAAAATTTGCCTTAAATAATACTACCACTCTGTGTTTAAACATTGTCACCCCACTAACACTTAGTTTCTTTAACTGTCTGATGGGAATGATAAAAGACATGGAGGAATCATTTATTTTATGTAGGGCTTAAGTTCTAATCTACATTCAATATGGTGAAAGGTGAATGTGAACAAAGTTATCCTCGAAAAATTCCTCATGGTACCTGTAAATAGGGTGACCGTGTGTCCCAATCTGACTGAGATAGTCCACCTCTGTGTCTTTTATTCCTGCATAGTTATCAAAAGTATCCTCTCTTACTGTTGAAACTTTCTTGGTTTGGATGAGAAATGACACAGTCCCCCACCTACAAAGAACATCTCTCAGCAAGACCAATGTAGAATTTCCCCCACAGTTGAAACAAGTTATTGTTTCTTTGGTTGAGCCCCAAATAAAGTGGCAGTTTACATTTAGAGACCATGCTGTATGAAATGCATAAATATTTAAGTCCTAGAATGATTGCATGAGATACTTGAAGATGGTAGGATGGACTGGGACAAAGGAGATAAACGTCTTCCATTGCATGCTCATTCCAGGCACAAATGCATTGATTAGAATGGCTGGCAGCATCGGCCACGCAATTTAAATTCTCTCTCCCTCTCCCCTTCTTCTCTCCTCCATCACCCACTCCATTGGAATATGCACAATTGAATGCTAGTAGGCTAACTGTGCATACAATGAGACCACACTGTACCTGACTCATGAGGTTGTGAGAATATGCATGAGAAGGGCTTTATATAATTTCTGGCATATAGGAAGAATTCGGACATAGTCATTATTTCTGTCATTATTATATATTTGAATTATTTTCTTGGCTTAAATAGGAAATAATTGCTTATCATAACTGGTACCTCTCTACATAGAGACATTAGTATAGGTATTTTTTTTTTTTTCTAACAGTACTTTTTCCAGGGAAAGACAGTGTAAAAACTGCCTTCCTGGTTGAGGCTAATCTCAGAAAACTTTCGATTTTTATTTACAAGGGTGGGTTTGTAGTTGTTTTGTTTTCGTTTTTGTTTTTCATTCCAGCAGAAGAAACAGCAGGGTGAAGATGTGGAAGAATGGAGTTTGTGCATTTCAGAAGCGTCCGGTATTTCTGGTGTGGCGAGGGCACATGAGGCGTGGAGGACATCTGGATGCAGCAGCAGATGACAAGAGACTGGGGCCGCTTGGAGAATATTGCTACACGCCGGGCCGTGGAGTTGGAATTTCAACTGATGGGCACTGGGGGAGCATTCAAGGATTTTACAGCAGCGGAGTGACATAATCACAGTGTTTGGTAAATAAAACAGTTGTTGAAGCTTAAAAGGTTAGAAGCAGGGAGCGTGGTTAGGTGGCTGCTGCCAGAAACTGGGAGAGATGATGACTGACCAAACTACGGAGAGACAGAATTGCAAACTGAGAGATGGATTCACTCATTTCTCTGTGCAAATAATGTTCGCTGTGGCTTCCATCCTCACATCCTTGCTTTCACCTACTTTCCCATCTATTCTTGTATTTGAGGAAGAGATGGCCAAGTTTGATCAAAAGTGAAGAGAGTAACAGCCTCAACATTTCTCCTCCTATTGTATGTGGTAATGTAATAGCAACAGCTATCACACACAGCGTCCTCTATGTGCTGTCATCATACGTGCGTTATTTTAATGAATTAGTCCTTATGTTGCTGCTATGATGTATGCACTATTATTATTCCTATTTTGCAGATGAGAAAACTGAGGCATGAGAGCTTAAGCAGCTGCCTGAGATTGCAGAGTGAATAGGAAGGAAAGTTGAATTCAATTCCAGCTCCAGGACCTACTCTCTTAACCACACCCCGCACCACCATGGATGGTATCCAAGGGTACAGTGTGGGCAGTTTATTGTTCAGTGATATTGCATGTTGCGCATCTTCAAGGAGAAATAAAAGCCATTTTTAAGACAGAATGGTCTTTTTTAAGAGAATAAACCATCTATATAATTTCTCATTAGGGGATTATTTCTAGTGAATTCATTAAAACGTGGCTGGTATTCTGCCTAAAATTAGTTTAATTATATCAGGACAGCTGCAAGGAGGGAAGATGAGAGATGACATACAATGCTTTTTTGTCTTTTTTTTTTTTCTTTCTCTACTTTGGGGATTATCTGTCCAGATACTCCAATTTTGAAGACAGCTCTCCCCAGCAATCCTCTGGACAAGAGAACTCAGATTTTCAAACACTGCAACCTTTCCATTGCAAAGGGCACAGTTTTTCTCCCAATATCAGCTCTTCCTAGCACCTTTCTTCTCCATGCCCTTAAAGCCATCCACTCTCTAGAATTTTGCAGATAGCCCAGCCTTCACGCTGGGTACGGCGGCTGCCTGCTCTTCTTACAACGTACAATATTGGCATATCACGATGGGCATAATAAACAAGAACAGGCTGAAAGGAATAAATGAAAAGTGAACTCAATTATTTCCCCCCCAGATGGTTCTGCAATACTCTCTACACCGCTCGTGTCTTCCTGTGCATAGGTGTGTGTGTATGCACAAACACTCAAATCTCCCTGGTCTCAGAACATTCATTTTATCTATCTTGCAAGTTGTAATAACAAGATGAAGAAGAGGGAGATGTGGACGGGGTGCTTTTTGGTTCTAATAAACTTTTTGCCCAAGCTTATAGATTTTTAAATGGTCTTATATAAATCTCATCCCAGTATAGTGCTATAATGAGTATAAACATAATTTTCTTCCTTTATTGCCATTCAACGTTGAGTTAACTTATTGAGTTTAACCACATTTTACCTTAATCTTCTCTCAACAAACCGTAAGCTTCATTTATTCATTCAAGAAATACTTATTGGTCTCCTGTTATGTACCAGCCTGTATAGGATGCTGAGGATCTTTAGGTGAGCAAAATAGATGCACATCTTGCCCTTTATGGGGCCTGGGGTCTTGGTGGAAGGGACAAATATAATTATGGGAAATGCACAAATTGTTACATAATTAAATTTAGAATATGTTCCACTGTGATTTTTTCATCTCCAGCATCCCTTCCCTCTTTTACAAATAACAGCACTTCCTTTTTCTTTTCTTTTCCTTCCGTTTTGTAAACCCACCTCACCCACTCTTAGGTGCTGTGGTTTGGTGGGGTGACCCTGCCCTTCCCAGGCTCAAGGGACGTACAAATGTCCTAGGCTTTGCCATCAACCTCCGTGATTCGTTTCGAGATGAGGAGCTGATACATGTCTACCCAGTGGCAAGACCATGGTGAGAACTTTTAGTGCAGAAACACTCTGCCAAAGGTCGCCCTGAAAACTGAGCCGGGCTGAGAATGACGAACAACCAAGCACAAAGCAGCCTGGGAATACGCACAGATAGCGGTTTCCTGACACTGGAACCCAGCCGCGCCTTACGTCATCTACCTTTGCTCCTCTCCCTTACATGAGCCGATAAGGTGTTTTTTCCCAAGTCAATTTGATTGGATTTCTTTCACTTGCAATCAAAAACGCCTTGATGAAACACAGCCACAGGGGGAAAGTGCAGCATGACGTGAGATGAGGTAACCCAAGACTTGGTTTTATTCATGGTGGTGCCGAACTCCGCAGTGTGAATGGCCGTGAGCGAGCTGAGGAAGGCAGACACGAGGTTAGGAGCCACACCTTGGCTGATGAGGCTCCTTCCCCAATGCCTCCCGCAGAGTCTGTCTTTAACACCTGTCAGCGGGATGAACGGAAGAATGAGGAATGAAATGCCAGTTTGTTTCTCACCACCTTTGCATCAGTTTATGGTGGTCACGGTAATTCTGCGTAACAACCATCTATCGTTTATTCTCACTGCTTGGTGGGTCGAGGCTGTGCCAGGTGACCCCACTGACCACAGCCGAGCCACTCGTGCTCACATCTGGGGTCAGCTGAGCGAGACTGGAAGAGGTGGGGGCGGTTGGACTCTTCCACATTCCTTTCCTCCTCCCCCGACCAGCAGGGCAGCCCAGATGTTACTTTCATGGTGATGGCTGAGGTATAAGAGGACAAGTCAAATCACACGGCATTTTTGACACTTTGGCTGCACCAAGCCTATGAGCATTTCGTTAGGCAGAGTGAATCATGCAGACGGACCCACGGTCCAGGGGCAGGAAAACGCGTTCTGCCCCTTGAGAGGAATGGACTGCAACGTTGCCACAAAAGGCATGAAGACGGGGGAGATGAATCGGGGCCGTTCACACAATTGACCACACCACTTTAACCCTCTTGTTCTTTCCAATCGGCTACAGGCTCAGAGAAGTTAGATGTAGAGTCCTGATGTAAAAAATTTAGAGTTTGCTGTCAAGAAAATAGGTGCCTCATGAAAACAATCAGAGAAGCTCATGGAGGAGAGATTGCTTGGCAGGAGTTGTCCTACAGACAAGCTGGTTCTGAGACTGACGAGGCCGCTGTTTCCAGCTAGTGTTTTTTTTTTTTTTCTGGACTATCTTTAGCATAATCATTTTCTAGTAGCCTCCATATGACCTTATGGCAAATCACATGCCTAAAATCCAACCTCAGGAAAGATACAGTGTTTGCGTCTTTCTGCTGTTGCCAAAAGTCAGAGTTATCTATCAGTCAGAATGTTAGCAGAGAACAGCCCACGCGAAGGGATGGTGGGAGAGAATTCAATGCAGATTATTTACAAAGCTGTGGGCAGGGTTTTGAGAAAGAACAAAGGACAGCAAAGCACCTGGGCACCAGCAAAGGAGGCAACTGGCAGGTGCAACTGGGGGGAGCTGTTAGCAGAGCCCACCAACAACTCCAGCTGTAGGGCAGGGGCCGCCTGATACGCGCTGTGGACAGAGATGAGGAGAAAGGAAACTAGGGAAATGAACAACCCAAATTCTTCTCTTTCATCCTCCAATCTCTTGCAGGGACTTCCTTTGGATGAGCCCAACCAGAAGCCAGAGGCTGGGGCAATTAGGTAGCGTAAGGTAATTTGTGGAAGTCACACTCCTGGGGGCACAGAGCAAAAGGAGAAAGGTGGAGAGTGAGTCTATCTGAATGACAGATGGAGTGTGTCCAGGCCACTTATCCATAGCTCTAAGTAGTTAGAAATATTGTGTTTTTTTGTTTTTTTTTTTTTTTTTTTGAGACAAGAGTCTTGCTCTGTGGCCTGGGCTAGAGGACCATGGCATCAGCCTAGCTCACAGAAACCTCAAACTCCTGGGCTCAAGCTATCCTCCTGCCTCAGCTTCCTGAGTAGCTGGGACTACAGGTGAGCACCACCACGCCTGGCTAATTTTTCTAATTTTAGTAGAGACGGGGTCTCGCTCTTGCTCAGGCTGGTCTCCAACTCCTGACCTCAAGTGATCCTCCCACCTCGGCCTCCCAGAGTGCTAGGATTACATGCGTGAGCCACCGCACCCAGCCAGAAATATTCTTAATTGTCTATACTTTATCTAGGGTGATCAGTGGTGATAACCACCAAATGTCCCTGGCTCTCTGCCCCCTGAGTGCATAATAAAGCTACACTGCCTTGGCCCCTGGTGTGGAGGGGCCCAGGGGATCCGTTCTAGCCAGTGAGCATGAACGGAAGTAACGTGAGGCACTTTGGGGCTAATTGCTTATTTGCCAGGTTAAGACCCTTCAAAGCTCCCCTTTTTCCTTGGTGACAGTTACCAGCAGTATCCCAGACAATGCCCACTCCACCAGGTGGAGGCCCCTGAGTGAAGACAATAAGTGGATCCCTCAACCACCCTTCAAAGGTTATGCCATATAGAATACACAAGGAACAAACTGCTATTATTCAAGCCACTGAGATTCGAGGTTGTTTTGTTATAACAGTACACTGAGAGCCCATAATGACTTATATGTCCCCATCTGGAACCCCACTAGCCTACCTATTAGGCAGAGAAGGCATTCTTGAAAATTTACATTTGTCATTTATCCAAATGCTGTTTAATGAAAACTCACCATGTGCAAGGCTCTGTGCTGTGGGATGCAGAGGTAAAATGAGCTGACCCCTGTCCTCAAGATGCTTTCTGCTTGCCAAATGAATCTCCTAAGGTAAGACTGTATTAGCTTCATATTGTGCAAGTGGTAGAGAGATTGCCAGGTGGTCCCCATAATCCCAATCTTCTGATGCTGACACCCTTGTGCGTTCCCTGCATTAGAGTGCAGGCAAGACCTGTGAGTTGTTTTTAACCAATAGGCCGTGGCGAAGGTGACAGGATGGTACGATCACACAATTACAGCATATAAAATTGTAATACCTACTTTGGGAACAGACTATATCCCTTGTTGGCTTTGATGAAGCATGAGGTCATTTCAAGGGAGGCCCAAATTTAAGGGGACTAAGGGTGTCTGCAGTCAGCAAATACTGCGGGTGGCAGCCCACGAGAAATCAAATGCTGCCAACAATCCTGCAAGCCTAGGCATGTATCCTCCCCCCGTCAAGCCTTCAGATGGAAACCCAGCCCTGGCTAACAGCGTGACTGCAGCTATGCAGAGGACCTAGCTAGTTGGTACCTAGAGGAATGGTTAAATAAGAACTGTGTTGTTTCAAGCTGCATAGTTTTTGGTAATTTGTCATACAGCAATAGACAACTAATGCAATCATCAGGGACCAAAATAGGTGCTTCACATGCGTCATCTCATGAAGGCCTCACAACCAGCCTGTGAGGTAGGCACTATTATGATCTTAATAATTTTATAGGTAAGGGAGGGAACTGAGTCTCAGAGAATTTATTCTACTTACCCAAGGCCACACAGCCAGTAAGTGGTAAAGTCAAAATTCACAGGCTGACTCCAGAATCCACACCCTTTATATATTCCATCCTGTCTGCCCGTTCTGCCCCTTTGATCTTGCCATTTTCCTGCTCAAAAACCTTCAGGGGCTTCCCTTTTACTGAGGCAATAGCTTCCATTGTTTATGTGAGGTGTCAGTCTGTTGCAGACTACAGTAGCTAACATGTTCACAGCGCTTACTCTGTGCCAAGCATGTCACATACAATACTTTAATCCTTTATTGAAACGACCTTATGGTGTAGGTGGTATTTTCACCCCATTTGAAATACGAGGACATGGAGGCACAGAAGGATTGAAGTAATATGCCCCAGGTCATCAAGGTAGTAAGTAGAGGAGTTGAGAATCAAACCCAGATCATCTGGTCCCTGAGATCACCTTCTTAACTACTGTATGATCTACTGCCTCTAAGTTGTAGTTAGAGTCTCAAAATTTAAGAATGATGAATTTTATTGTAATGAACCAGGGGTACCTATCCCTACAAAAATGTCATTCTTACTCACTTGCCTTTCAGTGTGCTCCCTTGAATGGAAGAGGAATGAATGGAATTTGACTGAATCATGCAAAATGCTGGCTTTTCCCATAGAGCAGGGTTGTGCATATGAACACCACCCATCAGCTGTGTCAGCACAGAAGAAGTTTATAAACCACTGACCCAGAGATTACATCCTATATTTCTCAGCCCTGCATTAGGTCCTCCATGGCTCAGCCATGACTTGTAATTCCCCCTTTAATTCTTGCAACCCCTCTTCATGAAATCCACACTCCAGCTAAGCCAAACTTCTGACGCACACCCACAACACCTCTACTCACACTGGCTTCCTATGCTTCTTATCATCACATGTCCTCACAGGGCCCGTGATTCAAAGCATATTTGAAATTCTACCTCCTCTTAAAATAGTTTTTAATTTCCTTTCCTCAAGACCCTTGCCATCCACATTCAACTTGGAAGGAAATCCTTTTTTTCTCTGAACTCCCATCCCATCTCATTTGTATTTTCACAGAATTCCATTGCTCTCTGCCTGTGTCACAGTTATCAATATGCATATGATGATCACAATGACAGTTGTAACAACAACTTTTTCCTGCATGCGTATGCTGCACCAGGCACAGTGCTAAGTGATTTCCTGCATCTTTTCACTTCAAGACATGCCTCTGCATGGGTAATGCTATTATCCCCCAATTGACAGGCAACCCCAATGCTTGCACATAAAGGGAATGACACTTGAAGAAAGGAGAGAGATAAATGTTTCCCCAAAGTTGACTGTTGAACAGAGTTCTAGAAGCTTCGGCTCCTATAGCATCACTCCATTCTTTGCACACCGAAGTCACAGAAAAAGATCTTTCCATTTGCAGGCTGAGCTGACGCTGCCCCCAAGGGAGAGGGGAGCTGGTTGGGATGCTGTAAGAGTCAGACTGACCCTCTCTTCTCTTGTATCACTACAAGCTCAAGCATAGATTCCAGTCAAGAGTGAATGTGTGTCCTTATTTTCCAATCTGACAGTGCTATTTGTGGGAATTGAACCTCAACATCTTTGGGGAACTTTATACTCTTTCATCCTAAACTAGGGCACATCCATACTTTTCTGATATAAACCTGTTATGTATTAAGTAAAGAGTAACAATTATATCTACCATATTGTGAGTTGAGCACATTATACGCACCTTTTAATCCCTTGAAGAAAAAAAAGAGAGAGAGAAAGTGACCCAGCTAGTAAATGGGGCTACGAACTCCAGAATCCATGCTTGCCACCGCGGTGTTACATACAGGATAACCAGTTATACAATGAAATAAGTGAAACCTCTCCAAAGCTAACCACTGTTCGGTTTCTGCTGGATCATTCCACAGAAAAGAAGTAACAAGAACAACACTAAGAGCCAACATTACAGAGTGTATGTTATGGGCTCGCCACCAGACCAAAGGCTATTATTTCTACTTGCAAAATCCCATTTAATCTCACAATAAGCAGCATGATTTAGATACTCATTATTCTCACTGTATGTGAGGAAGGTACTACTAAAGGAGGTTAAGGGTTTTGTCCAAGGTTAGAGACAGAACAAGTAGGAGAGGTAAGATTGGAACCTGGTGTTATCTAATGCCCAAGCCTCTGATCTTAGCCACAGTATTGAAGTGTGGGGTGGGATGTAGGCAGGAGGGCAGCTGAATCATTGTCTTCAGCCCCTTAGCAGAGTACATTCAGTAAAAAGAACCAAAAGACCAAGGAGGAGCCCACCTCCCTTTTAAGACAATTAAATATTAAAAATAATTTTATTCAAACAAAATTGCAAACATATATACACCTATATGTAATAAGAAGTAAAATTATTAACTACCTCATTATCGCACTTAAAATGTTTTTTAAAAGAATCCTTACATTTTAGAGAGAGAGACACACACTAGAATATATATAAACAAAATAGGATCTGCTGCAAAATGTTGGGCAGGGGGAGATTTGGTGGGGGCATAGATGAAACCAGACTGACAATGAATTAATATTGCTGAAGCTGGGTGATTGCTATGTAGGGGTTCATTATAATGTATTGTTTTGTAGGTGTTTAATATTTTCATAATAAACGGTTCCCTGAAAATAAAATAAAGAGACTAAAAAAAATAAAAAATAAATTCTCCTCCTTCAACCCCAGATCAGTTCCCTGTCTCTCTTCCCCCAACCCTAGAACACCCACTGTTAGGTTTCTGGTGCATTGGTGGAGAAATTTTCCATTTTAGACAAATGAATGTATCCATTTTAAAATGGAAACATATTAACACGTCTCTTCCCTTTGCTTTTCTCAGTAACAATGTAGCTGGGAAGCCGTCCTCGGCCACTGTGCGTGGCAGGCTCCGTACCCTCCGCAACCCTCCTGCTACCGCCTCACCTCATTTATTTCCTTCACGGCACTTCGCAAAATCTGTACTTGAAGGCACAATGATTTACTTAGGTTTTTTAATTGAATTAAATTCATGTAACATAAAATTGACCACTTTAAAGTACACAATTCAGGGCATTTAGTATATTCACAGTGCTGTGAAACTATCACCTCTATCTAGTTCCAAAACATTTTGATCAGCCTAAAAGGAAACCCTATACCCACTAAGCAGTCTCGCCTCCTTCGTCTTCCCCCAGCCCCTGACATCTGCTAACCTGCTTTCTGCCTGGATGAATTTACCTATTCTGGATATTTCATATAAATGGAATCATACAATATGTGGCTTTTTGTGTCTGTCTTCTTCCGCTTAGCATGCTGTTTCTGAAGTTCATCCACGCTGTGGCAAAATATTTTGTCATATAGATATATCACATTTTGTGTATCCATTCATCAGCTGATTGACAGCTGGGTTGGTTCTACCTTTCGGCTACTATGACTAATGCTGCTGTGACATTCATGTACAAATTCTTGTATGAATACTTTTTTTCAATTATTTGGGGTATATACATAGAAGTGGAATTGCTGGGTCACAGGGTAACCCTGTGCTTAACCTTTTGAGGAACCATCAAAGTGTTCCATGCAGTGGCTGCTCCGTTTTACATTCCCACTGTGCACAGGTTCCAATTTCCGCATATCCTTGCCAGCACTTATTTTTGGTGTGTTGCTTTGTTTTTTATAGCCTGCTTATTTTTCATCTGTCTCCTCCACTAGATTATAAACTCTCATGGGCTTCAATTACCATTGCATCCTCAGCCACTAGCACAAAAAAAGCCTTCTGCATAGTGGTCAAGCAAATATTTTTTCAAAGAATGACACAGTCGAGTAAACAAGCCAGCACATAACAATAAATAAATCTCCCACATTCGTTCTAAAAGCTGCACGATGAGTTCCACCGCACAGACTCACTATCATTTCCTTCAATGTGAACTTCACCCCATCTCTGTCCCAAATCCTCCAATGGCTTGCACCTGATTCCAAGTAGGAGCCAAACTTCTTACAATAGCCTGCAAGGCGCTAGTGGTCTTCCTTCTCTGAACCCTCCGCAATAGATCTCGAATGCATCTCCTCGTTTTCTCCCCCTGCTTTCTCTACTCCAGCTATGCTGTTCTTCGACCTTTCCCAGCACACCCCTGCCTCAGGGATTTTTCATTCTCTGTTCCCTCTGTCTTGGGAGCTCTTCCCCCAAATAACCACGTGGCTCCCTCTCTGCCCTCCTACAAGTCTTTGTTTATACGTTACCTTCTCAGACAGAACTTCCTCGATCACGCTAAAGTTACACTGACACACACACACACACACACACACACACACACACACAGGCACTCAACTAGTACAACCTGCCCCCCATTCCCTGCCTCATTCTTTCCATAGCACTTAGCCCCAGATGAAAAGGGAATGGAAGACTCTGGAAGCAAAACAGCAGGTTGTGGGCTCAGTGTGTGTCAGTTCCCATTAATACCATCACTGTTCCTTCCAAGTGGGGAGAACCACTGACTGCGAAATGCATGTTCCAGTTTGGATTTGGGGTGTTTGGGGCTGACGGGGCATAGCCTTGGAAAAGCTATGGAGCAGCGGGCCATGCGTCGCCTAGCACAAGAATAGCCAGAGAGCGAGGGACCGAAGACTGAGACTGAATTATGCTTTGACTCAGGTCAGTGGTAATAGAGTTTCCCATTGTGAAGAACTGAATTCAGTCAAAAATTTAATTTTTTAAATAAATAGAACAGAAAGGTCAAAATACTGCTAGCAGAAATGGGGATTTGGAACTGGAAATTGCTCAGAAATGTCTTTTACTTTCTCTCTGTTCTGTTAATGACTTTTCCAAACTCTCCCCAAGGAATTTCTCTTAGATATGCTAATGTCACTCCATTTCTCTAAAACCCTGTGTCCAATATTGCTGTTGAAAAGACCCTAATAGAAGATACACTTGGAAATCATCTGTGATTAGTGGTTTTATTTAAAATGAAGCATCCCTGCAGGTTCTAGTGGCAAAATCCAATAAGGATTGCTTTCAAGTTTCTGATTGTTGGATGGCAATGATAACGCCTCCCCTGGTCTTTCCCCTCTGCTAGGAATATTCCACCCCCCACCTGTCCCCACCAATTCCCTCCTCCTGGCTGAGACCTATTCATCCTGTAGGAGTTAGAGTAAACATTGCTTCCTACAGGAAGCCTCCTGCAGCTCCCAGTTTAGATTAGAGACTCCCACCTTACACGCAGGACATCGGTATTTCACCTAGAGGGCTCTACCTGGCTCTACTGAGGTTAGCGTCATTCTCCTTCTTCCCCCGCCAGACTGCAGGCTGCCTGCGGGCAGGGACTCCACGTGCATTTGTGTTAGTCGCATTCCCAGTGCATGGCATGGTACCAAGTCTGCCACGTAAGGCTGCGCAATGAATACATAGCGCATGTTGAATGATTGTTTATCTGTACTTTGTGTTCAAGGTACTATATTATCTGACAAGCTCTATGAACATTACCTAATTTCATTTGATCCCCTCCACAACCCTATAAAGTAGACACAACCAGTTAACAGACTGAGAAACTGATAATCCGATAATCCAGGGTTTCAGTGAATTTTTCAAGGTCACGTTGCCAATAAATGACCAGGTAGGGATTCAACTCAAGTGCGTTCTCCTGTTTCACCAGTGACTCACAGAGCATGTACAGCAGGATAGAATTGTACATGTTCCGGTTTTAAGAAAACTTTTTTTTTCTTTTTTTAACTGACTAAATAAAGTCTTTCAACCTCTGATGCTTTCCTTCCCCAGGACAGAATGAAAGCTAAAGGGAAAGGAGCTATCAGGCCATGGTCTTTTCTTAACACTGAACTCTATCTGCCCTCGGAAAAAAACTATCTGCTGTTAATGACTTGAAGTCCAGGTTTAATGGGTAATCGAAGCCCTGTGTGAGCAGCCATGTGGCACAGTTAGGAGGAGAAGGGAAGATGCGGCGTGTGGACAGGCAAGGCAAGGAGGCTCTTGCTCTCAGGGCAGTGCAGGTGCAGGGCCAGGCCCGACAGTGGCAGCCCCCTTCCACGTGCTCCCCGCACCTCCTTGCCTCGAGCCACTCCCGGTCCTGAGAAAGGGCTTTGATGTGAAGGGAGAAAGAGAGTGACGCAAGTGGAGCGAAGCTGAGCAAGGATGCAGAGGAAGCCAGAATGCCAGGTCCACGGGTCGGGCCGCCACCCGGGAAATGCTGGAACAGCCGATGGGGAGAAGCGATGGGAGATTGGCCGGCCCTCGAGAGGTGGCTTCTCGCCAGCACTTTCCCAGCCAGCACCAGTGGACTGTCTGCAACCAGGTGGCACCTTGCCTTGACCACTGGTCTTCTGGGCAAGGTCAGGACTGGGCACCACCCTTTCATGCACGCCACAAGACCAAGTCCCAGTGATGCCCTCGGGACCACTGTAAGACTGAAAGGAATCAGGTGACATCCGTAGGCTGCGAGGGGGCTGCCCTCAGGCAGGAGGAGGCCAGGTTCGAATGGCATCTCCCCGAAACCTAAAGCCACCTGCAAGTCAAGGAGAAAGGCCTTGGGAGAAACCAACCCTGCAGGCACCTGGATCTTGGACTCTCAGTCTCCAAAACCATGAGAAATAAATTGATTAGGACACCCCGTCTGTGGTATTCTGTGATGGCAGCCTTAGGAAACTAACACACCGTCCTTCCTTGGATCACACACAGACACCAAGTCACGAGGAAATCCATGGGACCAGCCCAGGGCTTCGAGGTAACCTGTGCCTTTTACATCTCAGAACACGGCCCACCATTCCTTCTCGTTCCCAGAGGTCAGATTGCCACTGTGCCCCAGAGTCCAGCTCAGGGAGTCAGGGAAATTGCCAGGCACCTGCAGGACCCCTGCTTCAAGTCAGTGCCGGGAGAAACAGCTCCCTGAAAGCCGCAGAGAGTAGAGGAGGCCTCTGCAGAACCACCTCCCCTTTCCTTGACTTCCTTGCAAGACCGGTGTTTCACAAAGACCTGTCAGTCACTTCCCTGTGGCTGCCTAACCTCTCCAGGGCAGGCCTGGGGTCTCCTGTCTCCTCCGCTGCTTGCTCTTGCATCCCCTGCCCCAAGCCAGGAGCCCTTCAGTGACTGGTTCAGTGTTCATGCACGAGCAGCGGCCAGTGAGGGCTAGGGACTGTGCCTAGCGTGTTCACAGCTGCATCCCTCTGCCCAGCACAGATTTTAGTGTACAGCACAGCTTAATGCATGTATGCACATACATGTTATATAACACATATGTTGAATGTATGCTCATTCAACAAAAATTATTGAAGCAGAGAGAGACTATGAATCACCTCTGAGACAGTGCAGAGTGGTGATCAGGGATAGTTGGACTCCTGGGTGCTATTATTTACTAGCTGCGTAAATTTGGTCAAGTTCCTTGTACTCTGTGAGACTCAGTGTCCTCCTCTACAAAATCAGCATAACAGTAGTGCATACATCATAGATAATACACACAAAGTGTTTAGCCTGAGGTCTGAAACACAGTGAGCCCTGAAATGTTATTTATATCACAGGATCATGACTTCCTTTCCAAGGAGTAAGAGTTGGGTCATTCCTTTCCCCCCTTCCCCTCCATCTGTACCTAAAACAGGGCTCAGCCCAAAGGGGTGAACACTGAATGTGTGGGCAGAATAAGTATTCACTACATGCGTATTCAGTTATCAAATAATTGAGTAAAACTGTTCATTTCTGAAACAGCCTGTTGTATTTCTAGTACAAACATGGGCGCTGACATATGGCAAGCCTTCACACAGATGCCGAATAGATGGAAAAAGAGAAATGGAAAAGAAAAGGTTGAAAAGTGTAGGAAAGGAGATGAGCGAAGTTTCCAGAATTTATTTCAGCCAATCAATTGATCTCCATTGTTCTTCTCCCCTGTTTCATGTAATCACATCCCCGTTTTCCCTGGAGAGCTGCCCCTCCCACCACCATCAGTCCAAGAAGTTGGGCAGCGCTGACTGTATCTGCAGGGGAATTGTGCCAGTCACCATCATCTCATCCCACTGGCCATCATGATGTGTTCAGGCTGTGCACATGAGCTAAGTACACCCAACTACAGTGAATCCCTAAAACTTGTGGGTGTTCCTTAAAAGAAAAACTCTCTTTTCCTGCTGAGATGAACTGGAGAAGATGTAAACTTGGAGGATGGAGCCTGAAATTGTTTGGGGCCACCACAAGAGAGAATCTGACTAGGATAAAGCCATTAATATGCAGTTGGAGCCAAAAGATGGAGTAAGAATCCTGTTGCTATCATTTAAGCACCTGGATCCAGCCATACCTGAGGCCAATAATCTCATGAACCTTTTAATTTCTTAAGCCAACTTTTTTTTAATTTAAACTGGTTTGATTTGAATTTCTATCATCTGTAATTGAAATGATCTTAACTGTTAGAGAAGTCTTAAGTTATCTTTGGTTCAAGGTAGGATACAAAACAAAACAAAGAAAGCACAAACCACAGATTACAAATCCTTTATTACAAAAAATAGCTACCATTTCTGAACACCCACTATGTGACAGGCTCTAGGCCAGGCCCTTGACAAACATTGGCCTTATTCCTTGAAACAGCGCTAGAATGGCCATATCGTAAAAACTTCTAGCTGTCCAATAAACCCTATGAATCCTTTTTTTAAAAAGCAAGATAAATACAACATCCAAATTCCCAATACTCAATTCCTTCTCTTGGTCCTTTAAAATGAATTTTGTGTCTCAGTTACTGTTCTTTGTGTCAAGGGGAAGAAAAACATACATACAAGAGAAACTCCACATAAATCAATCTTTATTCCATTTCAAAGCCTGAAAGATTTTCCAGATATTCCAAAGGTCTCCTTCCCTGAGTGAAATACTACATTTATTTAATAAAGGAGGTAGGATTTACTATCTGGGCACGGGTAAGCACTTTTTACTCTTCACAAGATAGATGACAGCTGCTGGCAGGCGTTTTCTCCCTTCTTTTTGCTTCCCCCGCCCCTTTTGCTATGACTGCACAACTTTACCCATCACAATTGAATTACCAAACTGAGCCAGAGAAAGATTGTCCCCACGAGAGTGCTGTGCAGGTTGCAGGCTTTATTTTCTTTTAAAGACAGCTTTAAAGAATTAGAAATAAATGTTATCAACTGTGGTTTTAAATGATGCTGACTTACTGCTTTTTGGGGAGCTGTAACACCCTCCTCCCAACACATACACATGACGAACTCTCTAAGCTGAACGCTCCGGGGACAGGAGGTGGGAAACCAGGTAGTGGGAAAACAGTAAGTTCTGCAAGCATCCCCAGCGTAGGTTCACCAGAGAAAAAAAGGCTAAGCCAGTAGATTTCTGTCCCTTGGCTTAAAAGGAGTTAAGGAGCCAGCGCTTTAAATAGAGTCTGCCTGTGGAGGAGAGAAAACAGCTGGGAGAGGAAGAAAAGTGGTTTGTTTTCATTTGCTGCCAGCAGGACAGAAGGTGAAGGTTTCTCTCTCGACATCTTCACCCATAAGTTGGGCAGAAAGCCAGTTTGCTCTTTGGCTGAAAAACTCCAATTAAAAATGTATGACTTCGGTCTTCTAGAGAGGGGGGTGCAAAAAGTCAACGCTGGGTTATACAAACACTTGAGGCGGCAGAAGCGAATCGAGGAATCTCATTAGCTCGCTTGCCAACCTGCTGTCTGGGAACCAGCGCCCACTAGCTCTGGACGTAGAATGGGGAAGCACCACATCCGTAGCCCTCGCCAATGCATCTCGGGCCCCCAAACTATGAAGTCAGAAGAGGCTGCTTCAGGTGCTTCATAAACTATTTTCCAGCCCAAATAAGCCCTCCAGTCACTCGTATACATACATACACGCATGAACATGCGCAAGCATGGAAATGCACACGCGTGCATATGGTTTTTCATGATATTTTCACAGAAGGTCGTCTTCTTGCTCCTGGTCATGACCCTCAGAGCACCTGGAGGTCATTCTTTCATCTCTGCAGGTCTGTCCACATCATGGCTAACTATGGGCAGTGGCTGCATCAGTCTTGTTCATACCTGTATCCCCAGCACTCGGCAGACTGTGAATACTACTGCATTTGTTGAATGAAAGGATAGATGAATAAACCACAGGCAAAACATTCAATTTCTACTACTTTTCCTCTTATGCATGTTTAACATTATTCAGATACTTCCCTCTCACCCTCCTGTTTGCCTTTCCCATACGACGCCTTTTCTATAAAGCGTTAGTGACAAGTGGAGAGTTTTCCTGGTGATTTGATAGAGGGGAGAGATGTTTGAAATTGATCTTCTCCCCATCTCTCTTTCCCACAGCCCCCTTCAGATGATTTTCCCTCCAGCCGCAACCACGTTTGCTTGCTCTAGTCTGTCATTCTGAGCAATTCCACTCTGCACCCAAATTTGCATTTCAGATTCCATCAAAACAAAAGAAGCTGCAGTAGCAAGGACCTGAAGGTAGTTTATGGACCATTGACTACCCTTTGAGTCTAATTCCTCATGCTGATGGCTTATCAAAATATTTCTTCCAAACATCCCAGCATTTTGTTCCTGTGGGAGGTTCTGTTAAATGAAATTTTATCAATTGATAAGCTTTAAATTTTAATGTTCAAACTCAGCACTCTCAAAGTAAAAGGGTGTCTTTGAGTACCTTTGTTGACCTAGAGTCTCAGAACTGATTAACCCTGAGAACCACCTTTATTATGCCAGTTACCATTAACCTTAAATTCATCAGAATTCTCTAATGTTTTACCTTGGATTTAGACAGTTTCCTAAAATGTCTTCTTTTCTTTATTTTCTTTATTCATCAATTAATTCTTATTTATTTATTTTTTGAGACAGAGTCTCACTCTTTTGCCCGGGCTACAGTGAGTGCCGTGGCATCAGCCTAGCTCACAGCAACCTCAAACTCCTGGGCTCAAGTGATCCTACAGCCTCAGCCTCCCGAGTAGCTGGTACTACAGGCATGCGCCACCATGCCCGGCTAATTTTTTCTATATATTTTTAGTTGTCCGATTAATTTCTTTCTAATTTTAGTAGAGGCGGGGTCTCACTCTTGCTCAGGCTGGTCTCAAACTCCTGAGCTCAAACAATCCGCCCGCCTCGGCCTCCCAGAGTGCTAGGATTACAGGCATGAGCCACCGCACCCGACCTAATTCTTATTTATTAATGGCCAATGATCCTACCTACCAGAATTCTCTTATGTAACTGCATGCTTCCAGTGAGGGCTGGAACTAGTGACTTGCATCTAATGAACAGGACATGGAAAAATGGTGGGACGTCCCTTCTGAGATCAGGTTGCAAAAGACCGTGGCTTTCATCTTGCACTCTGTTGCTATTTCAGGAGGCACACTTTGATGAAGCCAGCTGCCATGCTGGAGAGGCCCACACGGCAAAGAAGTACAGGCAGGTATTGGTCAAACATCAGTAAAGAACTGAGGCTTTCAGTCCATAAACCCTTGAGGAATTGATCCTGCCAACAACCATGAGAGTGAGCTCACCAGTGAGTTCTTCCCCAGTGGAGCCTTCAGATGAGACCAGGACCTGGACTGACACTTTAACTGCATCCCTGTGAGAGACCTTGAGCCAGAGGCTAAACTATGCTTTCATTCCTGACTCAAAGAAACCATCAGGTTAAATGTGTTGTTTTAAGCCACTAAAGGTTTGCGGTAATTCGTTATGTATCAATAGGTAACCAATTCAGCACCCCCATATCTGGCTCACAAGTAGCCTAACTTGAAGTGCTTGACTTCTACTCTATTGGTGGCTCTATCGGTCAGCATTAAAAGTCCAAAAGAAATACCTTTCTACTTATCTAAACAACACACACATGGAAGTTGAATCCCACAAAATGAATCACTGGTAGCTGTCCGCCTGGCCGAAACCATCTTACTGAAATTCTAAGAAACAAGCAAAGCGATCAGGATCAATGATCTCTGAAGTATCTTTCTGTGAATGTTTGTTTTTCCAGAATTTATTTAAGCTGCTAGTCCTTCCTAACTAAACTGCTGAGGCCATTACTGGAGGCTACTACCTCCTCTGACAAATTATTCCCGCAGGTGGTGACCCCATTCTCCCAGTGGTCTGCCTGCCTGGATCACTCCTTCACTTCCTACAGAGAAATAGAAACCTTCATGCCACAAAACATCTGCATGGTTACAGTTTTGAGGAGTGATGCCTCATGGAAAGATTCCGCTTTGGGAATTCATTTATCAATCACGGTATTGATCACTGCAAAGCAGCCATACAAAGCTAGCACCTAGGTGTTTCAGTTTCTAATCTTGGGAGAGCAGTTCTGCCTGAACTCTTCGAGCGACACTGTGGTGGGTACAGAAATGCACCACGCAGACCTCCCACCTCTCCAGGGAAGGGCTTACTCCTCAGCTGCAGGGAAGGCAAGAGCATCAGACTCTACCTGTCAGCACCTTCAGGGTCTGCCTCTCCCGAGGCTGCACCCTTCTGGGGGCAACCTGCATTTGGTAGCTGGGCAAGGTGGGGTAGAGGTTCTGGTGATCTGGCCCAAACACGAAACACTCTGGTGGGCCATAACCGCTGGGGTAAAGGAAGCCTTGTCTGCTCACATCTCAGTCTGACTTTTCCTTCTGCCCACTCCTGCTTCCTCTCCCTTCCTTTCCACATGTCGATCTCTCATAAATATTTAATACCCCGGCCCAGGTTATGACATCGCTGCTAGAGAGGCTCTATTTAAAATTTGATTTCTTAGGATAATATGTGAAAATGCCTAGCAGCCTTTGCTTCTATTTCTGTTTCCACCTGTGTGGTCCTGTCTCCAATTTTCTGGCTTTACCTTCATCTCCTGCTCAAGATGATGGTCTCCGTCAGAGCAGGGACTATCTCTTCCCATTTCTTGCTACTCAAAGTGTGGTCTAAGAATCAGTAACACTGGTGTCTGTTGGTGGATCATATTAGTGACCTTGAATCTCAGGCCTCACTCCAGACCAACTGGGTCAGAATCTGAATTTTAACTAGAATGCATCAAAGTTATTATCGTAAGTGTTGTTCTAGTAATTCATAGCTTCCTACGACTGCTAGTATATGCCTAAGCACATGGGAATGGTGTAGAATCTAGCCCTGTTGACCAAGTAAGTTTACCTTACACATGGGATGAGAAAGCTTAAGGAAAAGAACAAAGACTGTGAGATCTACCCTTGTTGATTAGAAAATACAAGTATTGCATTTTGGAGAAAAGGCGTGATGTGCACAGAAAGATGACCAGCACTGCCCAGATGGCGATCAAGGCAGTAGTCCTGGAGCAGTTTCTCATCTGACCCCAACTTCCCTGCCCCACCCTCTAGACTGGGCTTTCCCAGCACCAGACAGGCCCCGTCATGTTAATCTGTTCCCCACAGCTCCTTCGAATGTCTGACGCATAAACACGTGAATGAACCAAAGAGCCCTGGGAAGATGAGACTTAAAGCTACAGAGGTTGGTCAAATAAGCCGGCGGCATGAGATGTGACCATTTGGCCTCTGAGCCCAGTCAAGGGACTGACGATTTAGGCATCTGTCACTTAGACACAGCAGGGGGACCAACACATTCGAGGAGCCGCGGGTCAGCCTTCAAAGAGGGATTTTAATGAACTGGCTGTACCTCATCATCTTGATAATCACAGAAATTAGAGGAGGAAATGGGAGGCTTGGCAGGCCGTCCGGTCCATCACCCGCCCATACCAAACAGGTCTCTAGGGTATATTTTGTCAGGTTTTACGGCACTACCTAGTCGAAATGATCTTCGTGCCTAGAGGAAATTGGGGGTCTGCTCACACTGCCACCTCTGCCTCTTTCTCCTGCAAAGGTCACGGTCCAAACTCTGTTCTTCTCATCTACAAACTGTTTCTTGCAGGCAGAAGTGAAGTGTGACTCTAAAATAAGACATCATATTTGTTTTCTTTTAAGAAATGTGTCATCAGGATAGGCCAGGGCATGCAGTAGCAGCAGCAACAAAATCCAAATCTCAATGTCGAGCACGTTAGGCGTTTATTTCTTGCTCTCACTACATGCCCAGCGCAAGTCAGCAGGGGACTTTGTTTATCATGGCTCGGATCCCCAGACTGATAGAAATATTTCATCACATTCTTTCACAGTCACCAGAAGAGAGAGATGGGAACAGGGCAAATTGCAAACCTGTGTCTTCCTGGAAGTGGCACACGTCACTTCTGCTCCCATTTTATTGGCATGTCATTTAGCCACATACTTATCACATGGCCTACCTGTGTGCCTAGAAGGGGGAGGACCAGAAATAATTGGTGGATTAGCATGAATGATAGCGGTAGGAAAAAATCTACTGCAAATGCTAAATGGTCAACCTCCTTCTCAAAGGCCACCTGATAAGAATATGACTCTGTAAAAGTGGGCAAATGGCATTAGCATATCTTCCCTTCAATCAACGGGTATTTACTGACCCATGTGATGGTTATTTTTATGTGTCAATTTGACTGGGCCACAGGATGCCCAAATATCTGGTTAAACATTACTTGTGGGTGTGTCTGTGAGGACGTTTCTGGAAGAGATGAGCATTTGAATCTGTGGACTGAGTACAGCAAAGGGCCCTGCCCGGTGCGGGTGGGGAGGAGCTGAACAGAGCAAAAAGGAGTAAAAGGGTTGAATTCACTGTCCGCCTGCCCACATGAGCTGGAACATAAATCTCCTGCCCTCGGTGCTCCCGGTACTCAGGCCTTTTAGACTCTGAGTGACACACACATCATCAGTGTTCCCGCTCTCAGGCCTTCAAACTGCACCACCGGCTTTCCGGATCTCCAGCTTACAGAGGGCAGATCCTAGACTTTGCAGCCTCCATAATCACGTGAGCCAATTAATACCTCCTAATAAATCCCTTTACATGCGTATCTCCTGTTGGTTCTGTTTCTCTGGAGAATCCTCACTGATACCATACCATCCTGACCGCTACTATATCAAGACTTGCCGTGACAAGAGAAACAGAGCCACGTGACGGTGGAGGTTATACTTAAAAGGGAGAGACAGACAAAAGAAAAACAAGTCAATAGATAAATAAGCCAGATAACGAAAGTGTCATGAAGCATATACACAAGTATGTAGGGGTAGTGGGTGTGGGTGATGGGCCACTGGACTGTTGGTGCCCAAACAGGGGAAGGAAGGCATCCACGTGGACAGGAAGCCTACCGCGAGATGCTGATGCCCAAGGGTGAGGAGAGGGTTCGCAGGAGGAAGGCTTCCAAGCTGGCGTGGAGTTAGGGAGACAGCCCAGCATGAGATGTCAGAGCTTGAGTGAAGCAAGGAAGCACGCACATGGGAGGGGGCGGTGGTAGAAACAGGAGATTGGGTGGATACAGGAGTGATCAATAAGTAAGTTGAGAACCACGGGAGCCTGATTTTCCTTTGCAGAGAAGTGATGAACAAATATGAAAAGGGAGACAATGAAAGTAAAATCTGTTTTATTTGGAGGTTATCAGGATAAATCCATAGTTTTGATAATCTATAGATGGGTGGGTGAATGCATTCTACATACTCATCTGCCCTTGCTCGTCCACCGAAAATGCTTGGGAATACCAGTACCGTGGCAATGAGCACCCGGCTCCCAGTTCCAGGCTTTTTAGTACCAGTAGCCACTAAAAGGAACCAGATCCTCAGAGAAATAGCTGTTTCCTATGTCAGAGAAGAAAAAGTACAAGCTGAGCCTGGAACATCTTTTTGTGCAAAAAAGCAAGAAAGTGCTCAAAGGATGATGAAAACATGTTTTAAAAAATAAAACCAAACTAAAAGGGCTCTTCTGACCAAACAGAGGACAATTTGGGTGCTTAAGTAAATAAGGGTAGTAAAGGATTATAACCCAATGAACAAACTCAGTAACCAGAAGTCCCCACGGATATAAACAGACAGTTCAGTCATGAATGGGATATTCACATGATCACAAATCTCTCCGCAAAATGCCTCTTGATGCCAAGGGTACAAGAGTAACCACAGTGGACAAGCCTGGTGGGCATCACTTTAATGATCCCAGGGAACGTTACTGGTAATAGGGACAAATTTTAATTGTGTGCCACCTGCTAGGATGCGGGGCAGCATTACTTCTATGACACCCCTGGCAAAGACATGCAACCCGCGGCCAGTCCCGAGGAGACATTAGACAAATCCAAAGTGAGGGACATGGCGAAAAATAAAACCTTGGCCTGTGGTCCTCAAAAGTGTCAAGGTCATAAGAGTCGGTCAGAGACTGAGGGAATGTCATGGACTGAAGGAATCTGAAGAGACATGACGATAGAATGCAACACATATTCTGATTTGGACCCTTTTGCTACAAAGGGCATTCCTGGGACAACTGGTGAAACTGGAATGCTGTCTTGAGAACTAGACAGTAGCAACGCACCAACGTACATTTCCTGGTATTTGTGGTCACGTGATAGCTCTGTAGCACTTCCTTGTTCGTAGGAAATACGTACTAAGAATTTGGGGGTAAGGAGATACACCCTCAAATAGTTCAGGAAAAAAAAATATAGTACTATAAGTACAACTTTTATAAGTTTTTTATTGTTTCAAAATAACAAAATTAAAAGTTGTACTGTCCTAAAAAGAATGAAAATAGATTAATAATATATTAACAGAATAAGAAAGTTACAGAACTGAATACTATGACCCCAACTTTGTTTCTGTAATGTTAATGGTGATCATCTCTGGGTGGTAAGATTAGGTCCAGAATTATTGTTGTTGCTTCCCTGAATCATCCAAAATTCACTACCATGGACAGGGGTTCCTAGTGTGATGAGAAAGTGTCGCAGAAGGGTTAAATGGCCTGTTTGTTCTCAATGCATTTTTGAGTTCTCCCAGCATCTTGATTCCTCAGCCTTGCAGAGCACACGGCTTCACGCAGGTAGCAAGATTAGGACACGGTGACCCATGGGAGAGAAGGTGACTCTGCACATGCTAGGATGTTGGGTTTGTTTAATTTTGCCTGTTTCCCAGACACATCTTGAGAATCTCCCCAAGGAAAAGCTCTTGCAACACTTAACCTCACAATTAGCAGGATGCTGCATAAATTGCCGCATTCATCACGGCAGCTCAGACTGACTTTCTTGGCCGTTCTCAGAGCACCTTAAGGCTCGTACATATTCAGCGAGAACTTCCAGTGCATAGGAAGCCGGCGGCTGGGTACTTTGGGGCTCCAGTGATTCTATTCCCCAGGGCTGAGGACTGGGAACTGTTGACAAGCCACCTCTCTTGTCCTGTCACCCATAATCAGAGGCGGGCTGGGGAGAAAGGCCCTGGGCTGAGCTTCCAAGTGTGTGCTATTAAGCAGGTGCTCTCTGCTTCCTACCTATCAGTAACCACCAGCACCAAGAGGCTTTTGTTGACAACACTGTGGCAAGTTTTTAATGATTCTTATCTGGAATTTGAAGCTGATTTTTTAAAATGACTTTTCAATGAAAAGTTGAGTTAAAGCCAAATTCTTGTTTGGACCTGAATGATGACAGTATTCGAAAACTCACTCCAGAACATCTCTAATGCCTACCTACCTGGTCACTGGAGTCACCGGGAGAAACTGTGAAAAACAGGACAGATTTGTGGGCCCCAGTCCCCACCCTGTGGACTCCGTAAGTCGGAGACCCTGGCGGAGTCGGCAGGAGTGAAAAAGACCCACCTTTCTGCTTTTGACTCACATGTGGGGGCACCGTTTGCGATTTTTAGGCAAACATGCATCGATTCGGTAATTCAGAAAATATGAGGAGGAAAAAATAAACCATCATAAAAATTGTTCAAGCAGATGTGACTTTTTAGGTTGGGAATTTAAAGAGCAACCTAACACTTTGAGACTCATCCATTTGATCCAACTTAGTGGCTACACTAGAAAGACAACAGGCAGTGAAAAGGCAGCCGTTTCTAACCATAATATTAAGAACAACTTTTGTCACAGTAAGGCGGTGCTTTATGGTTTTTATTTAAATAATAATTCTCAAAAGGTAGTATAGAAACTAATATGAGAATCCCCGTTGGTGCTGGGGGAAAAATGTCGACTTCTTGGACCCCGCCCAAGGCTTATAGAATCAGAAAAATCTGGGGATAGGAGAAGATATAACATTTTTAACCAGCATCGCAGGGGGCTCTCACACACAGCAAAGTTTAAAACCAACTGAAGAGCATTCTAACCCTCTTGGGCAGGCAAGGCAGGTAGCACCAGCCGACAGCTTACTTCCCAGCATCACTGAGCGGTGGAGGAGGGGAACCTTCACTCCCCCTCGATTTCCAAGCACCTGCAAAGCCAATTCTTTGTGAACATCCTGGAAGCTAGTCCCGAAAAATCTCCCTAGTCCCCCCTGCAGCTTCATCCAAGTGACAGAAGACCAACATGAGTCGGATTCTCCCGGAAGCTACGCTCCCCCTTGGGATTAGGAAGGAAGTTTTTTTTAGTTGCTCCAGGGGACCGTTTTCTGAAAGGAGGACTCTGCAGGGTGACTTAACCCCCGCCCCCCGCCCCTCTTGGTTCAGGGAGCCCAGATTCTAGCAGTGAGAAGAGATGCAAGTGCAGAGAGGAAGAAGCGCAACGGCGAGCCCCAAAGCTTAGAAATGGGTCGGGGAGTCAGAAGTGGGTGCCCAGCATGTGAGGCGTGGCCGGGACTGCCCACACCATAATGCCAGCCCCGTGGGCTGGTAACAAGCCAGTGCGACGGGAGGACACTTTGATAAAGTGAACAGGCTCCTTCGCCCCTTCTCTTTCTTTCCCTCCCCAACCTTTCAAGCAGGTGGCTTGCTTTTTACTCACCTCCTCGAGGGAAATGTGTAGCAGAAAGAAATAGACTGTAAGACTTCTAGCACCTCTGCCGTAATCTTAGTGGACTCGTGACCAAGTGTGCCCTTCCCCCATCCACAATCCCTAAGACCCCAGAACTGTCGTCCAAACCTGCGGGGGAAGGGGCTGGGAGCAAGAATACCTCGGGATAAACTTTCTACATGCCCACCCAAATTTGGCTGTAGGGGATGGAAGACCTACAGGCAGCAATAAATTTGAGTTATACAAGATTTTTAAAGAATTGTTTCCCTTGCAAGGCTTAGTTTATGGATTCATACTTAACCTGCTGAGCTTTTAAAGAAGCTGTGTTTATTGGCTCACACGTTGCAGGTTCATTCACAAGGAGAAATAGTTCTCTTCAGCTGCAGCTCTAGGTGTCAAGGGGGACTTCCTGTGGGCTGGATCAGACCACAGACCTGGGCCCCAAACTGGCTTAGGTGGGCTTCGATGGAACCAAATCATCTAACACAGGCCCAGTGGTATATAGCTATGATGCCCCATCTTCCCACCAAGAAAGACATTATTTAGGAATCACACACGAGGGACAAGGCTAGGAAAGCAGACGTCTCCCTTCGCTCCGTGCCACCATTAATCCTCGAGGTACTCGAGGTACAAATTAGGAAAAGGAAGCTCCTCACTAAAGATACTTACATCTGTCAGAAGGTGGTCATAATATCCTTATTTTATTAGAATATGACAATTTGATGTCTTCTGCTAGAAAACTGTGGTAACAAATATACAAATAATTCTCTGGTGTCTACAATAGAAATGGCACACTTCTGGAATAGTGCAGTGCACAACTCCCACAACTGTACATGGCAGCCCTATATCATTCTTCATTGTTTTAACAAAGCTTGACCCTGAAAGAACACTATGGTTAAAGCAGTGAGGAGGTCACTTACAGCAGGTTATTGTTTCAAAACACCCAGATCATTGAGCTCAATAAACGTTAATAGAATTCTCTGCTTTCCAGATTTTGCAGAGATTCCACCCACAGAGTGAAGAGGCATTCACAAAGAGGTTTGGAACTTGTTGAAACAATGAAAGAGCAGACTCAAAGTTTACAGAGTGAGGAGCATATAGTAGGTGCACAATAAGTGTGTGGTTGTTTCTTCAGTAAAAAATGGATACACCCAAACCCCAAGCAAAGGTTCTTGCCTTATTTCATTCCTAACAGTCTTGGCCTCTAACTCGTAGAAAATCATAGCCAACTTTGTGATTCTTGCTCAACATCAACTCGCAGCTTTGTACCACGTTCTAGCAGTAAAGGAGGACTTGCTATTTTTTTCTTTTACTTTTAACAACCAATTCAGTCAAAGAAGAGGAAATCTTACAAGATTTTTTAATGGCTCTTATGGACTCCATATTTCCCTTTATGGATACTTATAAAACATCGTCTTATTTTCTCATGAGAAAGAAAAAGTGCAAAGTCCCATCTCTCCTGAGACCAGCCCCAGGCACTTCTGATGTTTCTGCTAAATCTTGAAACCTCTCGAGGCTGCCCATCCTGAGGATCTCTCCCTTGGGCAGAGAGAGCTAGATGTGGCTTCCTTCCAAGCTCAGAAACAGCTTCCTTGAATTACTGAAATGTGGGGCGTTCCTCTCCCTGGAGAGAAGTTACCGGACTATTTCAGCAGCATTTTTCCTTCCAATCAGGCTAGCCGAGAAATGGAAGGGCAGAATCTAACACTTTCTGGTGCTGCCCATGGTTCATAAAGTCACCCTAATGAAGAGAAGATGAAATCTTTGCTTGCGAAACAGCATCCTTTCACCTGCAGAGAACTAACCTTAACACTCAGAAAGAAGGAAAAAAATATACTTAAACTGAACCAGAATCAATTTTACTCCTTTCCATTAAATTGTGATGACAGATATCAATGAAGTTTTGTCATTAATTTTTCCTAGTTTTTTGGGGGGGAAATTTTTATCCTTGTACACTTTTTTTATGTTAGTGTTTGCTCCATTTTTTTTGTTGTTAGTGTTGTTACATTGGGGGAAAAATCAAGATGGTTTTTCATTGTGGTGTTAAAAATGCTAACACTCAAAGTAAAAGCTGTTTTAAAAGAAACACTCATGATTGCTTATGTATTTTTAAATAGCCAAGGAAAAGGAACTTAGAAGAAAATAGCCTCACATAGCACACAAAGGAAGGTGGATCCATTCGTGTTAAACACAGAAAATGATCAAAAGCCTCCCAACTCCATCCTGAGAACTGAATCATTCAGATTGTCCATCATTATTGTTTAAACAGGGCAATTGTCCAGTCAAAATAGTGGACTACAGAGTATAAGGAAAAGGTTTTGTTGCATACTTAAGGGTTTAGAGATATTTTCTGACCTTAATTATCCAGTATAGATGCATTCCTTAAATGGCTTCGCCAATGGTAACAGTCCTCTCTCCCACGTGGTGACCCTCTAGCCAGGACAATACAGCCTTGTCGTTGGACAGTCGTTTCCATGCACACCACAACCTGTTTCCAACTTCATGAGTTTTAGCCCCATTGGGTGCACAGACCTCACCATACTCCCACCTCAAAGTGGGCCCTATACCTGCTTCTTCCTTTTTCACTTGCCTTCCCTTTAAAATGCCATGGAAGGAAACTATAAAATAATTCCATTAAGTGGACAGGTCATTTTAAGCCATTTTTTTCCTCTTGTCCTGAAGATTTAAAAAAGTAATGTGAAAATAGCTACCCAACGTGCATTAATTTCCCTACATTTTCCTCCACTTATTGATTATACCTTGACATCAAAGCTGAAACATGACAAAAATAGAAAAACAGTAGAGAGAGAGAGAAAGAGAGAGAGAGAGATAAAGTTTGCTTTTTTATCCCCAAACTGTGATCATAAAGCAGTTTTGCAGGAGTCCCTCAACTTCCCTGGGAACTACCAGACCAACGTCCTCTAGGATTTCCTCAAAACTCACAGTTCTTGGAAAGTCAGAGAGCCAAAATTTATGTTCTAAAGGTAACTGCATGGAAAACCAAGACTTTCTTAGCTCAGTACCTATGACAATGTATTTTCTCATCGTAAACATCACCAACTGTACTAAAAAAATATTAAGAGAGACTTTTGCCTTTGGATGAATTGTAAACCCAGACTGGCTGCCTAGAAATGGGTGGTGTTATCGATCCTTCTTAATATATGTCTCTCTCTCTCTCTCTCACTCTCTCTCTCTCACACGCACGCACGCACCCTATAGTCAACTGAGTGATGTCTTCTTAA